>CABFOW010001979.1:21983-62580 GCA_902141385.1 Timema californicum
TATACGCACTTACGCTAATGTGTAATGGTAGGGTGATTGTGAGATGAAATGGAGGACCTACAGTTTAACGTGGAATCCGAACCACGGTGGAGGCCTGGTATTCCCCACATTCACAAGATGTCTTGTCAGAGGTGAAGGAAGGGTTTGGTAATCAGATAAATCTGTGCCGCGACCTGGGATTGAACCCCGGCCGCCAGCACAGAAGTCTGACACCTTACCCCTAGACCACCAGGTCACCTTTATTGCTAATTAGTTTTCATTTTTTGCCACATGTGTGTGTGGGACCCTCTTTCTACATGTCTCAGGTTCCACAACTCGTCCAATGAGCCGTCACTTAATCATGACGTGCTCCCACCCCTGAGAGATGATGTGCAACTGGCGGTGGACGACTACCGCAACAAGCTGTACGAGATGATGAGCTCTGGAATTTTCCGGGTAGAGAAGCAGAGCCAGATATCTCGGGATTCAGGGTAGGTTCATACTGTTATCAGGTTTGGTGTCATGTAAATTCACAAATATCACAGGGAAATCTCCCTTTAAAGGACGCCTCTAAATAGTGAATTCTTCTTTTTTAACGAACATTTTCAATTTCCTAGGAAAAATAACATTGGCTCTTACGGTGAAACCAACTTCCTAATAACCGATTTTCTCAATAACGGATGCGTATACTGCTAGAGACGCAAATTTTTGCATAAAACGCTAAACAGTGGACACAAATTGAAAACAACCAGTTCATGTACAATATTTTACGGTAGGAATGTTATGTCTCGCGTGAAGTGTGTACAGTGCTGCCTCCCCCATCTAGGGAAAGTTTCTAAAATAGCTCGCATAGTAAGGAATATGGTACCTTCTTACCCTTCAGTGGGGTTTGAGCCATCAATCTAACCTGTGCTCGTGCACGCATATAAACCTACAGTATAGAGGGCCTAACATTTGCCTTTTATTTTATTTTACTATGGTTCTGTGTTTAATCAATGATGCTATATGTACAGTAAGCCACGTACAAAATTTATTCTCTTGCTATAATTAATCTACATACAATACTCCGCAATCCTGTAATTATGTTGTTGCTAATATATATACATATAGGTTCATATAGATTAAACTGTGTTCAAGCACTATGATTTAAAAAAAATAAAAATACTTTTCCAAATATCGGACACTTCTTAATAATGGATATTCTTTTGATCCTGGAAAGTGTCTGCTACTAAGAGATTTCACTGTAAAGTCCGTTCACCGTAGGAACTGTTTTCTGAAAGGCCTTTTTCCCTACCAGAAATCTATTATATAGTAGGATATTGGTAGGAAAAAAGACCTTTCAGAGAGTAATTCCTACCGTGAATGGAGTATAGCAAGTATTTGTCGGCTCTGGTTTGTTAAGAGTGATGTTTTCTCATCTGTTAATGTGTCTGATTGGGATTCAGACTGGAAATATTAAGGGAAGACGGGCACCAACTGTCTTGGTATATTAGAGTGTAAAGGGCTTGTAAAACCAATACAGATACAACGAAACCTTGGCTTTGGTGTCAATAATTGGTGCCTTATCTTACTCACATTAGCCCACAACTGGCTTTGTCACGTCACTTGTCATAACTTGTTATAACTAAATTCTCCTGTTTATCGGTATATTTATATCAGGGGTTTCCAACTTGAAAATACCAAATGGCCACATTGTGAGCATTATAATTGTATCATTTTTTGTCAAGTTATTAAAAAACAAGAACAGCTATTTTAAATAAGAAGTGTCAATTTAAACATTTATAATAACAATTGAAACAAGTTTTTTAACTAAAATACATTATCTTTGATGTGTCAATATAATACAGCAGAGGTAAGGAATAAATTAAAGATGGACATCAGTTGGAGCTTTCGTAGATTTTCCCCCACAAAAGTCAAAAATTTTCGTTTCTTGGCTAAAAACATCAATTTTACAACTATAGATTACTTTTCTAAGAAACTTCGGGGGCCGCAAAAAAAAAGGCAGTTGGAAAATTCTGATTTATATAATTTAGAAAAATAAAAGATATAACATATGTTAAAAATATTTACAAACAGTTTGAGACTTTTAGTTCAGTTGTAGTTGTAGAGATAGTAGAGGAAGTAAGTCTGAGATGGTATGATGAGAGGTGTAATGAGGATGTTGGAGTATATGAGACAGTAGAGGAAGCAAGACTGGGATGGTATGATGAGAGGTGTAATGAGGATGTTGGAGTACATGAGACAGTAGAGGAAGCAAGACTGAGATGGTATGATGAGAGGATGTAATGAGGATGTTGGAGTACATGAGACAGTAGAGGAAGCATGACTGAGATGGTATGAGCATGTAATGAGTATGGAGAAAAAGAGCATGCCAAAGAAAATGGTAGGAATGAAGTATGTATGAAAAAGACTGCAAGAAAGACCATGAAAGAGATAGAAGAGGCGAATAACAGAAAGTGTGCAAGTGAGAGGAGGAAAATGGAAGCACCTAAAGGGGGAAGACTGCTAGAAGGGTAGAGGTTTTTAGTTTGTTAATTTTTTAAACTACTGTATTATTTTATATTTAGTTGGATTATTTAAGTTTTTTTAGCCCACCATTTTTATAGGCTAATCGATTTATACCTTTGTTAGACATTACTTTTATCTGAAGTCACTTACGAGTATTCAAATTAGTGATTACCTAAAACTAATAACCAAAAGATGGCAAGTTATGATATCAAACTTTTGTAACTGTGAAATAACATGTCTTTGATGATGGTCTAGCTGTCGTGGCAAGCTTCCCCAGCCATGTACCACAAGCTGGGCTCCCAAAGTCCCGCGGGACAGAGAGAGAAAGTACCGTCACTTGTCAGTTGAGGAGCTCCGAGAGAGGCAAGGCTACCAACTGCCACAGGGCCCCTCCTCTGATATGGCCATCCAACATGGTACTCTTTTTTTTTATAGTGATGGCTTAATTTGTACATGAGCACTTAAAAGTTTACACACATACACACACACACACACACACACACACAACTTTTCCTACCAGCACACCTAGCAATTATTTTAACCATTTGGATGTCACATTAACTATATATATTATAAACTGATTAGTTTTTCTATCTACATATCTATCTATATATCTAGCTAGTCCAAGGGATGCCATCTATATGGTGCAATATTAATTGGAAAATAAAACTAGCTTTTATAGTCAACCTTACAGTTCAACCTAGAACATAATTTATTACTCATCGAAACGTGATGAAGCTACCTAGGGTATTGAAAGCTTATCTTTTAATAAGTGTTTTTGTGTCTGATAGGGTTTTATCAAAATAATTTTTAGTCCATTATCACCCAAGAAAGTTTGCCTCCTAATCTGATCCAAAATATGTTTTAATGTCACTGAACAGATTTATATTTTGTCCATTTAAAATATATCATTTATGAGCATTAAAGAATTACATAAGTACATTTTGGACCCCTCCTACCTTTTGTAAGTAAAAACAATCAAGTGCCAGACCTGCCCCTCCCCCCCCTTTTTTTCCCCTTCGTGCTTACTTTTTTTGTTCACAGGAATACCCGTTATTTTCTATGCAATTTTTAAAATTACTGGCAATTATTTTAATGTAGAGGTGTAACTAAACTGAGTGAAATAATTGGCAATAAATACCGTGGGAAACTTAATTTAAACTTATTGTACTAAACGGATGAAATTAAAAAAAAAAGATATAGATTTTTGTTATATACACATAATTGAAATAATTATAAAAAATAGTATTATTATTGAATACATGAATTATTTAAGTTGTAAAAACCTTTAAACCACTTTTAAACCAATAACCAAAGCTCTTGAATGATTTTATTGACACTTTTAATTAATATGTGTCCATTTGTGGGGGTTGGGTCACGGCGCCATTCTTGTCAGCAAAACTAGGCAAAGCTCAAAACCCCTTTACCCTCCTAAGGCTCTTACATAATACTTGAACACCCTTAATTTAAAATGTTTAACAATTAAGAGGCCCAATGGCTAATTTAAAGTGATATAGTGTTTCATCTAAACATTTGCTCTATACAATAACAGTGTGAATGCCTAGGTCAGTGTGCTTTACCCCAGAAGAGGCCCCCTGCGGTAAACTCCAGGCTTCACCCCCCGCTGACACAGCACAAGGGAGGGGACATGGTGAGGCCCAGTAACAGGGGCGCAATCATTCACAGGGCACCACCGAACACCCACCAGCCATCCAGGGCCAAGGATGCTCAACACCACACCACACAAGTTCATGAAGGTCCAAAATTGGTCAGTCTCACGATTGATAATTACGCTCGATCATCAAAAAACGTTCCTGTTAAGACACTTTACAAAAACTATATGACCATCAAAAAGTAGGATACTTCTGGACTTTTATAGCACTTAAAAATAACAACTTCATAAATTTGATCCAAAATCAAGAAATGCCAAAATAAGAGCTCTCATGAATTCTATGAATTGACTGAAAAAATATATTTCGACTGTGATAATGTGCCTTTTTATACCTTTTATAAATGTATATTTATTTTTTAACATATAGTTTTACAAAGCCGACTAAGAGAGATTTTAAGTTAAGAATAAATAATTAGATGGCTAAACCCTTATTTTTTAAGCCCACCTTTGATTAAAAGTCTCTATGATTTGGAATTCTAAAAATTGTGACTAGACAGGAATGGAAAACTATCAAAATGACACTCCATAGACATTTTAGATTTAAAATGTATATTTATTGATTTATAATATTGTAAGACTTGTAAAAGCTACAACATTATTAAACAGAAAATAAATAGTAAAACAGTATAATCACATCATAAAAACATAATAATATAGAAAGGGATGTGTAAATAGCTCTTTTTTTTTATCAAAGCGAATAGAATTTTTTTAAATGAAACTCGATTAACACAAATCGAATAAATGTTACTTCAGTTTATTAAAATCCCTTAAATGTTTTCTTGGTTTGAAACCTCTATTATGTTATCTCAGCTTGAAATCCTTTAATTTTATCTTGGTTTGAAAAACCTTAAATTTTCTTTAAGCACAAAACTCCAAAATGTGATCCACCCCTTCAAGGTTCTCCAGGTTTGACAGACACCCTTTTAATACCTACTCCCTGTCTGGGTCACTTACAGACTGAAGCTGCTCACTCATAAATGGTTAACTTTGACAAGCTACTTCTTCCTCGGTCCCGGCACAGATTTATCTGATTACCAAACCCTTCCTTCACCTCTGACAAGACATCTTGTGAATGTGTGGAATGCCAGGCCTCCACCGTGGTTCGGATTCCTCGTTAAACTGTAGGTCCTCCATTTCATCTCGCAATCACCCTACCATTACACATTAGCGTAAGTGCGTATAACCCGAACGGGTAGTAAGACACGGTGCTAATAATAATAATACTTCTTACCCCGACAACTTCTCACTTCCACACCACAAAAGATAGTAGAGAGGAATGTATAGCTGCCCTTCTCTAAAACTTTCAAACTTGCATGTGCTGAACCGAGCAAATAACTATTTATAGGGCGCACTCCCAAATTGTTTGGCTCTCTACAAGAATTAAAATCCCACCCCTTCCTCATTCCCAACAGCTTGCTACAGAACAAAGAAGAAACCTGTATATAGAGGAGATAAACAATGATTAGTCAGCGATATCTGCTGCAACGAAGCACACTTTGTTTCTTGTGGTTCTTGTTCCAAAACTTTACGGGAAATGGCCAATCCTACCTGACTTAGAACTGATAAGTTCCCGAGCATTTGGGGTCATGTACACCCCTACTAGAATTATATATTAGATTTATTAATTATAAAGTTCATCTAAAAATTTACCAAACGCATTCAATACTACTTCCTTGCTGTACAATTTATCTTTACATCATAGGTATATTAAATGGACCAATCCTGTAAATACAGATCTAATAACTTTTTCCACATGTGTGGCATCTCGAGTTTCTAAATAACAGGCTTCCTATAAAAATCAGACTGTAGTGAAATTTTAGATACTCTAATAGGTCACCAAATTAATAAGAGTGTGTGGAGGTTAAAAAAAAAGTCAAAGATAAACATATATTTGCCTCTACTTTAACGCCTACAATTTTGATGGATTAAATAGCAAAGCTATTATATTTAATAATTATGGTTAGAAGTTGATGTTCTTTAAATTGAAAAATGACACCTGGACACGGGAATTGAACCTGGGACCTTTGGCTTGATAAACAAATGCTCTAACCACTCACTGAGCTATCCAGGAATCGTTCCGTGCCCAGGGTCATTCTTAACTCATTTTAAGGCCGAGTCTGTGATGGACATGCGGGAATTGTCACCTACATATGAGTGATCATTTAAGATCACGAGCTATCAGTTAACGCAGTCATCTTTGACTCGGGGAAGGCTTTATGCTGTAAATTGTATGGCAACTATTCAAATGCACTTATCATGATGTATTAAATGGCAAAGCTATATTTGATATTTAGGGTTACAGCCACGTTAAGCATATTTATTTTAAAGTTGATATTAAAAAAATATTAATACATTAAGTTTTATATTTGAGTTTAGACTTTACTCAATACTCGGGGGCTTTCTATCCATTAATCTATTTTAAGCTCGACTTGATTGAAAAATATTGAACTCACGATGGGGTTAGGATTTTTTCTTCTTCTTCTTCTTCTTCTTATTATTAGCACCGCGTCTTACTACCCGTTCGGGTTATACGCACTTACGCTAATGTGTAACGATAGGGTGATTGTGAGATGAAATGGAGGACCTACAGTTTAACGTGGAATCCGAACCACGGTGGAGACTTGGCATTCCCCACATTCACAAGATGTCTTGTCAGAGGTGAAGGAAGGGTTTGGTAATCAGATAAATATGTGCCGAAACCGAGGATTGAACCCCGGACACCCAGCACAGAAGTCTGACACCTTACCCTTAGACACCGCCAGGTCACCTTTTTCTTATTCATTTAGCTCCTCTTTTCTGTATCTTCTTCATTGTATAAGCTAAACCTCTTTTTTTACTTTTTGAGGTAATTGTATTATATTTGGCAGAAGGTACAGGAAAGGTAGATAGAAACATACAAAAGGAACAAACACAATATGACCTTTACAATAAAAAGAACACAATTCACACTTTACGTTGCTGCCATATGATGAAGAGGTAATGGCTGCCTATTGAAGAAAATCGATTGTTACCATCCATTCCCATGACCTAGGTTTCATTCTATCAGAACTCATCAGGGAGGAGTGTGAAACGCACAACCCAACTTCCTAAATGAACTCCGATAGAATGAAACCTATGTCGAGTGATAGGGCGATAACAACCAATTTTCTTCAAGAGGCAGAAGTGTAAACTGTGTTCTTATTTTGTCAAATCCATATTGTGTCCGTTCCTTTTGTATGTTTCTATCCGCCTTTCCTGTACTTTCAAAATATAATTAAAAAAAAAAAGTTTGTTAAGAGCTTATAGTATAATAGCATACCAGTTCCTTTATTAAAAATTTGTTTGGAATCAATAAAAATATTATTCCATTACATACGCTCAAAAATATGTAATAATACAATTTTGCTTTTCCATATTATTGGGTATGGTAAATAATAAATATATTTAATTATAGTTTAACTTAATTATGCTGATAATACTATAATATAGGTGTCAGAAAAAATAAATGCTAACAAAATTAAACAGTATTATTTATTTTGTAATAATATTAATAATAATAATAATAATAATAATAATCATTTACCTTAGTAATACATATTTCTTATACAAATTTGTTAATATAATTCTTATTATTATTATTCTTAGTTGACCTGTAGAATGGGCTTCATATAGACTGCAAGGTATCTATATAAACAAACATTCTTGTCGTTTACTGCTTCCGCAAAAACACAGCTTCAAATTTTCTTTGTTTCAACACATTATACAGTAAATATTTACTCAACAAAAGTGTTTTTTTTTGCTATGCTTTGTTATTAATACTGGCTATAATTGACTTAAAGAATAATATGGAATACTCAAGATACCTTAGCTCAGTTCAATTCCCTGTACTAAGCATTCTGGTTTTCTGGTTTAAGCTAAGCTATCTCAGTCTTACTAGTATGTGGGATTTTGATGGTGCTTTTTCTTTCGACTACGCTCAACTGTTAGATCCAGCAACTTTTGCTTTGTGCTTTTAAGGAGTAGACAAAAATGTATCTGGCTATAAGAGTTGCCTTGCTCATACAAAGCACAATTTATTTGGCTACCAACTATTAGATTTTAACACTTTTTAGAAAAGATAAAACTTAACCCACTACTAAATTAACACATTGCATGTTATTATCATTGCTGTATATTCACATGTGTATATTAGTAACCACAATAATGACATGAAAGTACTTAAGATGGCTGATTAACCTTGAACTTGGATATAGTATTAAGTTCAAATCAAAAATGTTATTAGAGAGCAGTTTTCAACATTCAGCAACATCAGAGTTGGGATCAGTTTGATATTTTCAGTAAAAATAGTAATAATTTTAGTAATTAATTCTTTCTGACAGAGAAAGTTTGTCATTAAAAATACGTTTGTGTTTTTTTTAATCTACTATCCAAACAATTTGTGCTCCATTATCACTGAAGTGTTTGGCCATCCCTCATAATTTCACCCATGATTTAGCGTAGTGCTCAATTCCAAATAACCTTGAGGTGTTGAATTAAAAAACTTGAAAATTCTCTTAGATCATAGGTTATCTCATCATTATCCAAATGGTTCTGAAATTCCTCGCACAGGGCTGCCGTAACTCCAGACCCCGTCCACACCCTCTCCCTGCAACCATGGCGCAGAAACCAAACCTGTTGTTGCGGCAGCAGAAGCAATACCCGGCCGTGCAACAGCGGCGCGTGTCCATGCCGTTCAACAGCTTCAGTCAGAACCACGGGATCATCACGGCATCAGCGCTGCTTGAACTCAGGCCCACACTTCGTTGGTGAAAGAGCACCTCCAAATACTCGCTTTTATATTTTTCAACTAGAATGTTCCCCCGTCCGGCTACAATCAAAGTCTTATGAGTCTGATTTTAAATTGATTCATTTTTAACTTATATGTGAACCCTTTGTAGTTTTATTTTTTTAAGGATACTAGTTTGGTTTTAATAGTTTATAGTAAATTGCATGGATAAGAAATTTTTAGAAGAAACAAAACATCCCTGAGTACAAAGTACCCCACATTGACGGACTAGATATTTTTATGATAATAAGTTGTAGTTTAGTCTGATGGTAACACCAGAATAGAAAACATCTAGTTATTTATTTGGTAAAATGGTTCCTCTATTTATAAATCGATCTACCTTGTTTGACTTCGACCAAAAAAAAAGGTTTTATCTTTATTTACATATTTTATGAGATTTTTTGTTTTAATTTGTGTACTTTTTTTATTTAAATCTAATTTATTGTTTTATTATTATTTTTTATTGTTTATTTAAGGGTTGTGTGGATATTTGAGGTGTTTTTTTAATTTTACAAAAATGACTTTTTTAATTTATTGTTTTAATTATAATTGTTGCCTTAGATTTTAGTGTTTAAAACTTGTTTATTATAAAACTATTCTACAAATTAATTCTATTTCTTTATGTGGCTATAGGCACTAGTAACTTTGGATTAAAGAAATCCATTTTTAATTAATGAAACATTCCAATTTTAATAAAGGAAAAGTATTAGAAGTTAAAACTATCATTTTGTGTTTTGAAATACAATATTTTTGTTTGCAAATTTTGTTTTATCTCATTAAATTAATATTGAGTACTCAAGAATTTAATTTTAACTAGATATTTAACTAATTTTGATTTTACTTTCCCATAACTTCTGTGTCACAAATAAATGATTATTTAAATTTGTAAAATCATGCAAAAAAAAAAGTCTAATTTATGTAAAAAATCTTTAACTTTACATAAACTATATGATATTTCACACATCTTAAATAAGTAAAAGAAGGCTATATGCAGTTTATTTATAAATTTCTTTAGTGTTCTGAATTATCGAAAGTATGTAGTATTAAATTGATTATAAATACATCAGATCAAAGCCCAAAATAAAATAATGCAAATATTTTTTATATTGGTGTTTTAGAGTTAAGATCAAAATACATTTTTTTACTGCTATAAGAGGTAAAAAAAAATTTAGAGCAACTTTTTTTAATAAAGTTGACACTTTAAAGAAATTATAATTCAACTTACATTTTGGTTGGTTGGTGTTTTATTTAAAACTATTGGATATAAATGACTCAATTAATTACTGTCTCATAATAATGATTTAAGGAATGGAATTAAATGTCCCCAATGTTACATATTAATTTTATGATGATTCATATGTTTGTTAGTTTCTCTTATTTCTTTAGCTGCAGTTTATATGAATTTGATTTTTAAATTGAAGAAAGGTACCTACCTTATCTAAATTTTAGTGTTGAAAAATTTAAATTTATCATGAATTTGCATAAAATTGTCAAAGGAAAAATAATATACATATTAACTAATTATGATTTGATATCAATGAATCTTTTGTTTGTTTTAATATTGCTCAATTTATAAGTAGAGTAAATTAGCCATCAGAATGAAATGTTTTAGAGGTTGGAGTACAAATTTGAAATAGTGTTTTAGGTTTTTTGAGACTGAAGCACCTCATAATCAAACAAATACAATGAAAAACAAAGTAATTTATTAAAAACAATCAAAATGTATATAGATTTAACTTTAAGCTTTTTAAATGTTCACTTTTAATAATGCAATGCACACATTTTAAAGCTATTTTTAAAGTTTTAACATTTACAATATATGAAGGGGGGGAAAAAAGTAAGATTCTAACCACAATTTAACTTTGGTGAATGTTTATTATGTGTAGGAATAACAGAAGGTAAAATATTTTGTAAATTACATTTATTCAAAATGTTTACCAGCAGCGTTTTAAACAAACAAATTCTTGTATAACAAGACAATACATATTTAAATAAAAATCTTGTGACTGTTATTTATTTCCAGATTAAATCTGTGTGTTTGTAACCTATTTTGATTAGTATTTATATTTTATAAATAATTAATTCATGCATTAAGAATCTCAATTAGGTACTTGCTTCATTTATTCAGGCTGCCGTCTTGGGGAAGTCACACACATGAATTAAGGCTATATAACACTTGTGTAAAGTATATCTTTTTAAGGTAGACTTATCTTTGGTATTTGACGTATGTGTTGTTTTATATGGAAGAATTATATTTGGAAGACCGGAGACATAGCAATGTCTTAGACTATAACCACCAGGGACATAGCAATGTCTTAGGCTATAACCACCAGAGACATGGCAGTGCCTTAGCCTATAACCACCAGGAACATGGCAAAGTACTAGGCTATAACCATGTCTCTGTTGGTTGTCTAAGATGTTGCTATGTGTCTGGTGGTTATTGTCTAAGACTCTGCTATTTCTCTGGTGGTTATAGCCTAAGACATTGCTATGCCTCTGGTGGATATAGCCTAAGACAATGTCATGTTCATCGTGGTTATAAACTAAGACTATGCTATGTCTCTGGAGGTTAAAGCCTAAGACACTTCCATATCTCTGGTGGTTTTAGCCTAAGACACTTCCATGTGTCTGGTGTTTATAGCTTAAGACAATACTATGTCTCAGGTAGATAGAACCTAAGACATTGAAATGTCACTGGTGTTAAAGCCTAAGACATTGCTATTCTCTGGGGTTTATAGCCTAAGACTCTGTTATGTCTCTGGTGGTTATTGCCTAAGACTCTGCTATATCTCTGGTGATTAAAACCTAAGACACTTCCATGTATCTGGTGGTTAAAGCTTAAGACATTCGACCTGAGGAAGTGTCCGAAACGCTTCGCGGCCGCCCCACACTGAAAGGGTAGGGCGTGCCGGGGGCAAAATTCAAATCCTGTCCGAGGTGTGCTGGTAGTCTGAGACGATTATGTTTTCAAATGATGGGAGTGAGTTTCGTTTCACTCACTAAATTTTGTTTACTATTTTGGAAACAGGCGTCATTAAACAAACAAACAACCAAACCTAAAAGGTTACCTAACAGTTTTAGTCTGCCAACTTTTCCCAGTTGGTTTTAGTTGTACATTTCCCAACAACGAGGGATCGATTCTATTTTGTGTCATTCAAAGAAATTAATGTTAGTCTGCGGTGAATAAGGAGTGAGTTTGCAACGCCATCTGTTATCATTGAAACGCACTAGTAACCTCGGTCGGTGAGAGCCACCGGGGTCGGTTGGCTTAGATAATAAAGAGGCCGCTAGGTCTACGATGACAGTCCGTTAATTTAGTTCTCACAGATGAAGATTGTTTTCAAAAGCTTAAGTTTAATATATTACTATTGTCGAGTTTGGCCACCGGGGCTAAAAATTCTACGGCAATCTCATTTGTCAAAATTATCGCCAAATAATTTTCTGAAGAAAATCCTACCCAAATCAAAAAACCTCCAGTAAGACTATTTCAAATGTTAGACCGGGTTTAAAAAAAAAATGGAGGTGAGCGGATTAGAACACGTGACGTTTTCTTGTGTGCCCCACTCTATACCACTCGGCTACAGAGATTGTTGAAGTAACAAGGGCCAGTTTTTAAATTTAAGTTCTGTTCCGATATTGGACTTGGAATAATTCTTAGCCCAGGAAATACTTTCAGAAAGATTTTGTTCGGACATTCGTGTAGTTTATTAGAAGCCAGTCACTGTCGATCAAAACCAATGTCTGCGCCGGTCAGTTTTCGTTCCTTTGTCCATTTGAAGATCTGTTTAATGAAAATGTTTACAGGACTGTTGGTATTTTGAAATGATTATATTTTCAAATGACGCTAGTGAGTTTCGTTTCACTCACTAAATTTTGTTTACTTTTTTGTCATTACTCTGTCCCTGTTGGGTATAGGTTAAGACACTAATATGCCTCTGGTGGTTAAAACTGAGACACTACCTTGTCCCTGTGGGTATAGTCTGGGACACTACTAAGTCTCTGTTGGTTATAGTCTGAGAGATTACTATGTCTCTAGTGGTTATAGCTTGATACACTACTACTTCTCTGGTGGTTAATATAAACAACTTATTTACTTAGTTTGTTAATAAGTTGACACCTTAAGGATTGTTTTATCATTTGAGTCATAAAATAATGAATAAATTAAGTATAACAATATTTCCTCGGTCCCGGCAAAAATTTATCTGATTACCAAACCCTTCCTTCACCTCTGACAAGACATCATGTGAATGTGAGGAATGCCAGGCCTCCACCGTGGTTCGGATTACACGTTAAACTGTAGGTCCTCCATTTCATATCACAATCACCCTACCATTACACATTAGCGTAAGTGCGTATAACCCGAATGGGTAGTAAGACGCGGTGCTAATAATAATATAACAATATTTAAATGACTAATGTTAACTCAAAATAATATTTAAAAAAGTATTTGGTAACATTTTAACATATTTTGGATTGAGCAATACTCACTGAATTATTCTAATTTAGACACCCTTTGTTCTTAATTTTGGCACTTTACAATCCCCTAAAGCTGACACTCCTAAAGAGCAGTATAAAACACCTTTGTAAGCTACCTAAAAAATGTTTTATCCACCAAAAGAATTGAGTCATTGGTGACCTGGTGGTCTAGGGGTAAGGTGTCAGACTTCAATCCTCGGTCCCGGCACAGATTTATCTGATTACCAAACCCTTCCTTCACCTCTGACAAGACATCTTGTTAATGTGGGGAATGCCAGGCCTCCACCGTGGTTCGGATTCCACGTTAAACTGTAGGTCCTTCATTTCATCTCACATTCACCCTACTATTACACATTAGCGTAAGTGCGTATAACCCGGATGGGTAGTAAGACGGGGTGCTAATAATAATAATTGAGTCATTCTCCCATAAGCGTACAATTTGAGTTATTTTATTTTCAAACTATTTGTATTAATTTAATTTGTATGTGCAAGTTAGATGTTAGCTATCAGAAGCTGTTTGTAGTAATGGTCCTAATATATTAGTTTTTGTTAGTAAAATAAAACAACTCATTCACAGATGTGAAAAATAAATCACGGAGTGATAAATGTTACCTCTGATGTGATTTAAAGAACCGATTCATACTAAAGTGTATTTTAAGTGGAAAAAACACAACAATCAATTATTTAGGCACATTAGGAAACGGAAAAAAAACTTATTAAAAATAATCATTGTTCAAATAAAGTTACTCATAAATAAAATAAAAATTTTAAATATCTTAAAATTGTTACTAAAGGTTTGTTGTTCTCTATGGTTTAATGAAACTGGCTTGGCACACTCAAAATATCTTTCAAATCCACTACAGCACTGTGTTCTAAAATAGAAAACACAAATTAATTTTCAGAGGACCTTTTCATAATTTGAATAGTATACTCATTACAACCATCATCTGAAACTACAAGTGCTATATACCACAATGTACAAATGTACAAATACCACAGAATACTACACCATGGTGTGACATATGGCCCATTAGTCTATTATCTTGACCTGAAAAAGATCGTTCTGACAGAGAAAGCTTGTCTTTAAAAATATGTTTGTGTTTTTTTAAAAGTTCTATCCAAACAATTTGTGCTCCAATATCACTGAAGTGTTTGGCCATCCCTCTTAATTTCACCCATGATTTAGCGTAGTTCTCCATTCCAAATAACCTTGAGAGGTTGAATTAAAAAACTTGAAAATTCTCTTAGATCATAGGTTATCTCATCATTATCCAAATGGTTCTGAAATTCCTCGCACAGGGCTGCTGTAAGTCCAGACCCCGTCCACACCCTCTCCCTGCAACCATGGCGCAGAAACCAAACCTGTTGTTGCGCCAGCAGAAAAAATACCCGGCCATGCAACAGCGGCGCTTGAACTCAGGCCCACACTCCGATGGTGAAAGAGCACCTCCAAATACTCGCTTTTATATTTTTCTACTAGAATGTTCCCTCGTCCGGCTACAATCAAAGTTTTATGGGTCTGATTTTAAGTTGATTCATTTTTAACATGTATGTGAACCCTTTATAGTTTTTTTTAAGTATACTAGTTTGGTAAGTGGATATAAACACACAAAAGGGACGGAAACAATATGATTTTTACAATGAAAAAAAGAACACAGTTCACACTTTACATTGCTGCCATTGGACAAAGTGGTAATGGTTGCCTTTTAAAGAAAATCGATCGTCACCGCCCAATCCACCAACCTTGGTTTCATTCTATCAGAACTAATCAAGGAGAAGTGTGAAACGCGCAACGCAACTTCTTAAAAGAGGAAACCAAGAAAATAGAAAAGGGAGAAAATGTAAAACTGTGAAGAATGATAGGACACATAGATAGGAACATATAGTTTTTACAGTTAAAATAAGAACGCGGTTTACACTTTACATTGCGGCCACTGAACGATAAAAAAAAAGGTTAATGGCTGCCTCTTGAAGAAAATCTATCATTATCGTTGAATCCCTTGACGTAGGTTTGATTCAATTGAAGTTCATCAAGAGAGTGTGAAATGTGCAAACCAACTTAAAGAGGAAATCAAATAAACACAAGGGGTAAATAATATTAAGTATGGTTATAATGAGGGCTCAATGACTAATGTTTTATTTTAAAAGTGGTCAAAATATGAAAAAATAAACCAGTGTTACACAAGCTTTCACTAGTCTCATATACTTTTCAGGGTTCATGATCTTAACTAACAAACCCTTTTCAGCACTTCATTAAAAAAAGAAAACATATACCTGATAACTTGTAAAGTAAACAATCATAGGTGGATAAAGCTGAGTCATAAGGAAAGAAAGGCTTATAAATGTCCAGAACATCACATCAAAATCTGTGTTAATTTCTTTAACAACGTTTTTTGCTTACCTTTGAAGGTATGTGAATCACAGTTTGGGACACACTTCGTGTGTGTGTAAGTAGACTTAAGCAGTTGTGCACCCATACATTTACTTTGGGTGATAATCAAGGATGTATCCAGATCACATTTTGTGGAGGTCAAGAGTTTTAGAGTGTAAGAACTCCTCGACCCCCAACTATTGTAGCCCAAGAAAACTTATGCATATTAATTGAGTCAACAAAATATTTGAAGTTCTTTTAATAGAAACTATTTAGATAATGTAAATTTTATATATGGCTTTTCTATTTCAGTTATAGTAATAACTTTTAATAAAAAAAGTCAATCAAATGTACTAATTTTAAACACTATTTATTTGATTAATAAATGTTGAAGAAAATGTAAAACATGTTTGAATAAACATACTTATTTTGAACTTGAGATCTAATTGGATAATGTTTCCTCATTTTAAATGAAGGATCATGCTTGACTGTTTTCCAGAGAGAGGAAACATAAACAAGGTCTAATTTTCATAGGAAGCCCATTATTCTAAAACTGGAAACTCGTTACAATGCTAGAAATAAAAAAGTACAATATTGTAAATACATTTTTAGTTTGTTTAATTAACAATGGGAAAATAAATTATACAGTGATCCATAAGGAAGTATTATCAGAATATTTTGATAACTCTTTAGATTAACTTTATAATAATTGATAAATCAAACAAGACATATTTTTAGTTCAATCAATGTTGATGGGCGAAAGTGAAATTCCCATATAAATTAAAGTTAAGCTGTGCTTTTACCAGAGAGATTGATAATTTTACAACAATCCTGTATATACTTGACTCACTTGACATTATAGTATCTTACTAAACATTTCCAAGCAATTAGAAAATAATTAATTTTATTAATTGGATATGAAAAATAAATAAAAACCATTTAAAATTGAAAGAGCTTCAGTTTATTAAACTTTTAAAGAACAATTGTCATGGTTTGCATTCACAATTAAAAATAGTTTACATATAAAGTAAAAGAAAGGATAGATATATGATACAATAGTTTTAAAAAAATGAGTAATTTAAATAGGTCAATAAAATAAACTAAAGCACACACATATCAAATTATACAGTTTTCCAGACATGTCTGACCCCTTTCATTAGGAAATAAAAGTTAAACAATAACACTAGCTTGAGATACGATTGCAGCGTGGATTCTGAATGACTGACTAGTCTACAATCAGTTAAACCTGCTTTAAAATACAACTACTTTTTTTATCATCTGCCAGCTAAGGTTATATTTATAACACCTTAGCTCAGTTGATAGCATGTCTGTCTACTGAGCTAAGGGTCCCAGTTTGATTCCTGGCATGGCCAAAAATTTATCATTGGTGAGATGTGGGTTTACCCTTTGTCGGGATGTTGTGCCTGTCCTAGTTTTAAGTTTAAATTATAAGGCACCTGAAGATACGTTAGTCTAGCAAGCCGGTAGTGGAAAATATATGGCTTGAATACAAAATTAACCCAGACCACAGACTGCAAACACAAAGGGATGTAAAAAATGTAAGGTTATAAACTCTTTTTTTTATTACTAATGGTATAAATTACGTCTTTCAATGCAATAGATTGTAGACAAGCCAGAAATTGATTGTTTGGATTGTAATGTAACGAGATATTGAAGCTACCTTTTGTTATTAGTATTTTTTTTCTTTTCTTAAGGAACCAACATAATAAAAACAAATATGGCAAAGCCTGTAATTAATATGTTTGGGTGTAACATAGTTGCCAACACTTGAAGGGAAAAAATTAACACAAACATGAACATTGAATGTAAGAGAGATCAGGAAAGTGGAAGAAATAAATGCTGAGGTGGTATGGCCATGTAATGAGGACGGAAAAGAAAATGATGGGGAAAAAGTATTTAGGGAAAAGACAGCAAAGGAGAACAATGGAGGTATTTTTCTAAATTGACCCGGCCACAGGCTGGAAACACTTTAAAATATAGTAAAAATTAGTAGAGCCACCAAATTTTATGAAATTGAGTTATATAGGCTTCTTAGTTGTACAAAAATTATCGAAAAACATCTTTTGAACAACAAATTTTCTTTATGAAAACAGTACATATTATAATAGATATTCCATAGTACTAGATCATATACGTGGTATGCAAGAACCATGCTAAACACAGCCTAAGTACCAGTTAAGTACAAGCAAAGTTGAAGAGTCTAAGTTAAGTCTATCAGATGCCTTGCTAGAACGTCTGGCTAGTAGTCACGTAATTAACCTTTACATAGACCTACTACACACATTCGCAGCTGTATTTAGATGATTTTGCTTGTAAAGTTAACAAAGATGGCTATAAGCTAACAAAGATTTGTTAAAACAATGAGAAAGATGAATTTCAGTGTAAAAGAGCTAATCTTCATACGACAAACAATTTAAATTAGGATATATAGCTGGCAAACTTTTCTGAGTGATGTTGGTGTAGACATTTTAGATAGATCCTTAATAAACAAATATTCATTTGTGTTTAGTAACATTCCATAGAGATGAATTCCACTTCAGAATTACTCAAAATAATTGTGCTGGTTATCCCTCCTATTTAAACGATGAGTTAGCTCTATTCCAAATAACAAACCACTTGTAATCCTGTCATGCTATAGAAATGTTCTCTTTTATTATCATTCTTTGGTACATTTTTCACATTAATAAAAAGAAAATATTTGCACAAGCCCAATGCAAAGAGTCATGCCCTCACTCCACATTCAACCTTAAAAATTTTGAATGTCATAAACAAATAAACTTCAAAATCAAGTTGAAAAATAAAAATTGCATATCAAATTGAGGAACATAAAGTATATCTTTTAGAATCTCCTATATTATCATTAGGGACGCCGACTTTTCGTGAACAATGTTTCCACAAAATGTTTGAAAAATCCATTTCAAAAGCGGTAAAGTTTGTTTCAAGTTCAAAGAACTCCTTATTACATATTTTTGAGTTCATGAAATAAAATGATAAAGGTATGCGAAATCAAAGTTTTTTTTATGAAATATTCTTATTATTATTATTATTTTAAAACAAAATCCATGTTTCTAGGCATAATTTCGTTTGTTAGTTACCTAACATGCAAAGAACATTAGTGGTCATGTTGATTTCTATTGCTGTAAAATTAATGCAGTAGCGGTCAAGGTCAAATCCACACAGCCTTAACCATCAATGTCTACAAGCATTAAAAGACTAGTCGATATATAAACAGTGAACTTGCAAAGATCGATTGTAATTTTATTCTCTTCTATGTAGAAAATAATATACCTAAAAACCCATGTGTTTATTGTATTCCGTTTCAAAGATAATGATAAAATATTTATTATGTATTTATTTTGATAGTTTAAAAATAATCATGAACTATTTTATTCAATGGATTATAAATTATATATTATTTCTATTCCCTTTGAGACAAAAAAAAAAACAAACCACATTATATATTGAATTAATATTTCTACATTTTTTGCTATTCTTATCATTGGTTGTTTGTGACCCTTGCAAACCCTGGAGTTTCTAGCTTCCTTTGTGGTTTCATTGTATCTATGTTTGTTATTGTGTATCAGTCTTCAATTATGGTTTAATTTTATATTATATTTGTAAAAAATATAATATGTAAAAAAAGGTGTTTTTCCATGATTTTTTCAGGTGTTATAAAACCATTCTTATAACAACATTTTTGTTTATTTGAGAATTTTTATTCAATATTAGGAATATTTATTTACCATAATATAAGGTCTCTAATTATCATTTATAAGCTGACATATGTGAAGTCAGTGGCAAGTATATCCTAAGTAACCTCTCCTATACATGTTGGCATATTTGTAACAGTAGTCGCAGTGATCTGTGTGTTGGCAGTAGACGTGTATTATGAAATGTATATCTACATGGTCACATATGTAGGTGCGGTTGCGACCCCACAGTTGTTATCCTTGGGAGACATGAGGATGTAACCGTCGTTTCCCCAGTAGTTAGACCACGAGTTCTTGATTAGCCAATAGTCTTCTCCGTTGATGTTCCCGTAACCAACAAGAACCACCGAATGGTCCAAGTTTTGCTCCTTGTTACCTGTAACAAACAATGTGTGTTTGAAAATGCAATGGCGCTAATTTATATTAATTATTAAAATAAATATTGCTAGTGAAAAGAAAGTTGGAAAAAAATTATGAGCATAAGAAAAAATGGAAATATAAGGGAGTATGAAAGGAATAATATAAAATAGAAATAATAACTATTAGTTTTTTTTAGAGAGGCGTTGAATCCTATATTTCTTAAATTAGAATCTTAAATGTTCTTTTGAATCTTGAATCCTTATTCAAATCATTGAATTAAATTTAAAAACTTGGTATGATAAATATATTTCAAATTGAATTTTTAGTAAGTTGTTAAAGGCCTGACACCAATGACAAACCCTATTTTGTTCATGTTATGTGATAAAAACAGTAGCGGATTTAGGTTTGAGGACGCCCTAGGCCCGAGACGATATGGCGCCCTTTTTTTTTGTAACAGTATATATATATACATATATGTGTGTGTGTGTAAAATAATGAAAATAATAACAATAATAATAAGAAATCTAATTCAGGTATAAATTAAACATTTATTTTTTTAACATAACAATTAAATATAGAATTAATAATAAATTGCTTGTAATTAAAATATAAATTATTTCAATTAAAAATTTTGGCGCCCCTCAAAATTTGCCGCCTTAGGCCCGGGCCTCACGGACCTAAGCCTAAATCTGCTACTGGATAAAAAACAAAGTTGGTAGTGGAGAATATATGGATTGAATAAAAAATTGACCCAGATCACAGGCTGGGAACAAGGCAATTTGACTACTGGTGAAATTCTAAGTTTTTTAAAACCAAATCTCCTATTTTCAAACAAAACTTGCAATAATTAACATAAATAATGTTTGTGGTAAGTACTAATTTGGATTTTAAAAATAATTTCATAATTTCATAGTTAGATTGTAGTGGCGAAAATATATCCAAAAGCATGACCACCGATGTTTATACACACTATTGACTAATAAACATTTATGTTTTTTTTTGGTGAACTTAAAAATTACTTAAAAATGATTACTTAGAACTTGAAACAAGAAGTTGTGCTTTCAAATGAAATTTTTCATGTTTTGTGAAAAAATGTGTTTAAGACAAGTAGGTGTCCTTATCTACAAACATAGATAGTTGCACTCACCACAATCCTTCTCATAGTAGATGCCGTTGGAATAGAAGGAGAAGGTCTTATGCGACGCATCGATAGAAACAGAAATAGGGCCAGTTTTGGCCACGGCTACCTTTAGTGCATTGTTGTCCCCAGACGTGACATTCACAAACCCCTTTATGGGAGCGGTAAGGTTCACAGAGTTGACGTGGCAATAACCGTCCTGGGGAGAACCATAAAAAAACCAGCTCACAAACATTACACAGTACAAATCACTAAGTGTGCACGAGTTTACATTTTAGATATTGAATGAAAACATTGTTATAAACAAATTCAAGTTATATGAATCAATATTTGTGCTGCAGATACATGGACATTGAATGTAAGAGAGACTAGGAAAGGAGAGGCCATGGGAATGAAGCTTGTGAGGAGCTTGTTAGTTGTCACGAGGAGAAACAAGATTAGGAATGAAGTTATCAGTGAAATAGTGGAGGTACAGGGAGTACATGAGATAGTAGAGGAAGAAAGACTCAGATGGTTCGGACATATAATGAGGATGGAAAAAGAGAGGATGCTGAAGAAAATGTTGGAAATTAAGTATGTAGGCGAAATACCGCGAGAGGAGAAAAATGGAAGATATTAAAGGGGGGAAAGTGGGAAAAGTGGGGGGAAGGATTAGAGGAAGATGGAGGCATTTTACTAAATTGACCTGGCCACAGGCTATAGAGAGTTGTTGTTGATGATGATGATGATAATGATTTCTGCTGCAAATATGTCATGCTGAATTTCTGTAATAGATCCGTATGAAAACCACAAACAAACAAATATATTTTTAATAATAATTTTTTTTTCTGCAAGAGTTATAGTCACACAAATTCAAATTCGTAGCTAAATTTACTATAGTTGAAAAAGCTATAGTTTATCCTAACAATCAAAAATCAACATGGGGAGACTAGCCCGTAGCATGTCTGTCTGTCTACTGAGCTAAGGGTTCCGAGGTTGATTTCCGGCAAGGCCAAAAAAAATTATCATTGGTGAAATTTGGGTTTAACCCTTCACAATATTGAATTAACAGCCAGGACTGGATGTTGTGCCTGTCCTAGTCTTATGTTAGATTATAAGGCATATGAAGCCATGATAGGCTTAGCAGGCCGGTAGTGGTAAATATATGGCTTGAATAAAAAAAACTCTCTCAAGCCATAGGTTGAAAACAGTAATGGATGGGGAAAAAAAGAAGAAATAAGAGACTACTACTAATTCCTGAGAAAGATGTAATGAAAGTATCAAAATATTAATAAAGTGAATTGATATTTAAAAAGAATCTCCTAGGGAGCCGGAAACTATCTACTGTTGAGGCCTGGTGGTAATCTTGATTTGGTAATCCATTTGTGGGCCATCTCCCACTGCCCGAGTTGATAATTGTTGCACTGTTTGGGAAATGCTCTTAATATTATGGTGGTGTAACAGGTTTAAAAGTCCTAGTTGTGGATACCAGCATGGATGGGTACAGGTTTGTCTGGGTCTTTGTGGTTTGTATCAAAAATGATGACTGTTCATTCCCTATCTGAGTTAAGAACTGTTGCACTGTTTGGGAAATGCTCTTAATAATTTGGTGGTTTGGCAGGTTTGCGCGGCTCTTTGTGGGTTTGTGTTGGGATTTACCATGTAAATATTTATATCGCATAAGCACAGCAGAAGGTGCAAGAAATTGATTTTTTCTCTAGCAACAGTTAACAACAGTTTACCACAGTGTTTCTAACAGTTTCATTTTTAATTCAAAATGGAGTAGTTTAGGGTTTGTGTGAATTGTATTCCCTCTTCCCTCATTTTTGTTCGATAAAGGCGAAAACGCCAAAATCTTACTCTACAGTATTTGGATTCTTCCCACATTTTTTCTCTTTCCCTTGGTGGGTTTTCTTCATAAAATTTACACTTATTAGTTTTTTACTACTTATTTATTTTTATCAATTTTTAATACTATAAACTCACATATTAAAAAGTAATTTTAACATTTAATTGCAAATATAAACACTATAAGTGGGTTCTTAGTACTTGAAAGTTCCCTATTATAGTGATGTACTACCCACCAAGAGTGTAGCGTCAGGGTGTGCTGTGAGACTACGTCTCCCCAAAACTTCTACTAGAAAACTAAGAAAAATAAAGAGCAAGGATTTATAAGCTATTATAAGTTCAAAAACATCTGCCAAAGCGATAAAACTTGCTTAAAGTTTACTAGCAGAGAGAAAATATATATATATTTTTTCATTTCATCTCCTCTACTGAGACTAACTGTATTTGGTTGCAATTTTTTTAGTCAGCATCACTACTTTAAGTATTCCGCCCCTATTACACTTCTTCAGGGGTACGACTATTAACCTTGAGGAGAGTATAGTCTCAAAAACAGTTGCCAAATAAGGCTGTCAAGTGGTTGTGATAGATTTGAGGGAGATTGGTCAGTTTTAGAGGAGTTTCCTGCTTTCAACAGACTAATATAATTGTGTACCTGTCCCAAGTAGCCACCGTATTCATCCTCGAGGGGTAGTCCTCCATGTTTGATGATCCACTGATAGGCCCTGTAATCCTCTCCCCCATCACAGCCGTTGTTGCCATATCCCCAGCTGCAGTCGATCAAGGCCTGCCAACAGTCACACACAAGGCGGTTAACTTGATCAAAAACCGATATAACATAAAGAAATCTTCACTATGACTTTTTACTTTGCATCCATGACTGTTTCCAGCATATGGTCCAGGTCAGTTTTTTATTCGAGATATATATATTTTTCACTGCTGGCTTGGTAGGCCTGTCATAACTTCATATGCCTTATAATCTATTTAAGACTAGGACAGGCACAGCATCCAGTCTGTGGCCGTTAATTTATCAAAGTACAAGAGTAAACCCATATTTTCATCAATGATACATTTTTGGCCATGCCAGGAATTGAACCCAAAACCCATAGCTTAGACAGATACGCTACCAACTGAGCTAAGGTGTCAGACCTTTCCCATGATATATTTAGTTAGGTCTTAAAACTATTTATGAGAATGTTTTAAGGTGAAATCAGCTAAACAATATAGCAATAATTATCAGGAGTGTGAAAGTAGTTATTTTTGACTTGGAGTATTAAGAGGAATGTTTATACTTTAACAAATATTTCAAGGTGTATTTTTGTAATATATCCATGCATAAACCATAAATACAAACAAAAACTTTTAAAAAATAGTGAAAAAATTATAATAACAGAAACTTTGATTTTTAAATCAATTTAGTAAGGTTGTACAATTTAACTAGACAAAAGTAAATATTTCATTTTTATTTATGTTATTTGAGCTATTTAATGTGCACTTTCTTAACTGATTCATTAGATCAGCAATGTGGGTTTATTCTTTCATAGTGATAAATTAACAGACGAGGACTGGATGTTGTGCTTGTCCTAGTCTTAAGTTAGATTATAAGGCATGAGACTACGCCAGGCCTAGCAGGCCGGTAGCAGAAAATATATGTCTTGAATAAAAAACTGACCCAGCCCATAGGATAGAAACAGTAAATGGATGTAAAAAAATAAATCATCTATTAATGGTTGGAGTGTAAGAGGTTAAATTAATGGATGAGTTATCTCAAGTTATAATTAATTAGCTGTTTGGGTTTGATTATAACTTGGTGTGAAACTTCTAAGTGATAAAACTAAGATGCATCGCAGCCGTTGGGAATCTTCTGCTAGAACTATATTATAAGTTAAAATCTAAATTGTGGGCATAAAGTGTTAGAGGTTTATTCGTGTTACTGTGTTTAATGTAAGGAAGGTGACCATTCATCCATTATATGAACATTCCTGTTATGCTAATCTACAAATAATTGGTGTAATTTTCTATTTGTTGCACCATACCACTTAAAGTTATTCCTTTTACATTTTCTTATTTTTAAGTGTACTATCATCATTTACCAATTTCCTATCTCTCCCTTGTGTTTTTGGTGTCCTCTTTTAGGACGTTGCTTTGCGCGCTTCACACTCCTCCCTGATGAGTTCCGATAGAATGAAACTTAGGTTCGAGGGATTGGGTGGTGACGATCAATTTTCTTCAAGAGGTATCCAATAACTCTTTGTACAGTGGTAGCAATGTAAAAGCCAAATTGTGTTTGTTCCCTTTTATATGTTTTCTATCCACCTTTCCTGGACCTTCTTCTAAATGTATATTACCATACCACTAAAGTAATAGACGAGTTGGCAATATTTGTAACCAGAGAGAAATATTTTATTTGTGTACAAAGGCTAATAAAAATGTTATCTTTTACTGTTGGTAACAGGTCAATTAATATAATTTCTGCCTTCAGCAAAAGGACAGAACAAATAGGTACTATATAAAGTGGGTGGTTCATGTATGCATTAAATGCTTATCAAGTGGTTCATATTTTTATTGAACGCTTATCAAACGACCTACTATTGAGAAATATTTAAGAAACACTAAATTATAGCGACTTTTGAATGCGTTCCTTTTGTTAGGAGGATTTTCTGCACGGCGACAGGAAATTAGGATATCGTAGCCGGTATTTAATGTGAATCGGAGTTTGTAAGGCCTACGGTCGATATGATGCTCATCATGAATAGTTTCCAGCCAATGGCCGGGTCTGTTTGGCTCATAGGCCTCTCCAACGTATCCCCTCCTTCCTCCACCATGACCTCGTCCTGTCCTCTCCTCTCTGATTCACACTTCTCTGTACCTCCTTGGAGCCACCTGTCAGTGACTTAGGTCTTCTTCTTGGCCTCCTAGCCCTCCCTTAAATATACATTTTCTTTGTAATATATTAAAAGGTAATTTGTATCGTAATCAAAAAAATGGCTTTACTGGACACCCTTTTCTGTTTTCAGCTGTCCTCTGGACCAGCCCTTATCTTTTATCTGCGGCAAAAAAAAAAGTATAAGAGCTGGGAAGATCAGGATTGAGACTCGGTTGAAAACATGAGGGGGACCCAACAACAGTAGATATATGGAAGGAAATACAGTTACTGAGTGGATATTTCACCTGAGTTGAGAGTCGCAGAAGTTGTCCAGTCTTTAGGAAATAGGCACCCTCAATAGCTCCAGTGGTACCATAACTCCAGCATGATCCACAAACAGATTGGTCTAAACAAATAATATAATAAAACTGTCATCATTTTATTCGATCACTAGAGACACAGACATTTTGTGAAAAGTGTTTTTATGAAAGTTTATTAGTGCATTAAAATTAATACGGAAATATTTTAAAATGTATCTAATGTATTTAACATACATGAGAATAAACAAAATGGGATCTTATTGTAAAATTGACTACTTTGCCTTTTATATTCAAATAATGGTAAATTAGGTCGATTCTGATGAGAAATATTGATAAAAAAACAAGATATATTTAGTACCAGATGTCATCTTTTATTGCATGAAATTACCGGAAAAAAAATTTCAATTACAACTGTACTATTATTTAAAAAAAAATCTTAATAAATGGCAATAGAAAGGAAAGGCCTACTCACCAAGTAGAAAACTGTAGGCCTCAAAGTTCACAATTAAAACAATAAAACACATAATCATGTGATTTTCAGGGTAAGTTAGTCCCCTTCTTCAGCCTAAAATTAAATAATTGTGGATTTTAAGGTGGGATGGAAGGGGATGCGGAAAATGGCCAGTGTTTTTGCAGTTTTTATGACGAAACCTTTTTTTGGCTAGGATAAATACAATATTGCTTCAGTACAACATTAGAGCTAAAAATATCCACAGAGGAAGAATTAGTGTACCTATTAGCAATTTGGATAAAATATCTAAACTGCAACTCACCTTTCACTGGCGTGACTGCCCCAAATAGCCTCCAGTCTATGTACACTGGTAATTTGTCCAGTTCCTCAGAGGTGTTGTAGGGAAATGGGAGTCCACCATTGTAGTGCTTCTCGGCAGTGTACTGCTTACCCCTAAGAGCCCTAATCTCCAGATCAGTGCGGTCCGCCAAATGGTTTATTCCCAAGGTGTATCCTAGATTCGCTCGGTTTTTCGAGTGGATGAATCTGAAATAAGTGTGTTTATACAGCGATTTCCCTCACATACTTTTTAACACTTTCATTATCAGCGACGATCACCCTTTAGTTTTTAAATTTCTAATTAAATCCATATCATGAATAACAATAATAATAATAATAATGGTGTTTCTGAGCTATATCGATCTACAGCTCAGTTTGCAGAAAGATTAGTCAGTACTAATGTACCGTTGTCCAGGGGATGCTCGAATGTACTACTTGTACATCCTTTCCGTGGAGGCTCTTTCCATGTCTCGATGAGATGAAGGGATGATGATAGTTAATATGATGGGGTGGAGCTAATGAAGATCTTAACCTAACTTAAGCCTAACTAACCAAACCCTGGTGACCAGAAGAATTATTCCCCTAGTACCGGCTGGAAATCGAACCCGAGACCTCTAGGTCATCAGCCAGAGACTCTGACCACTACACCACGAAGTGAGTTAATATATTGATGCCTAGTGAAAGTAAAATTACCAACCTCAAGTTCTGTCTGAATGCCTCTTTCCTGAGTGTGTGTTCCTTATCAGAGTCGTATGTTTTGCTGTGATTACTCTTGAATTTTTCAAATGCCTGGTCGACATGAGCATCGTAGTTGTGCACAAATTCTTTCATGGGATTGAATAAGTAAATGTGGTTTTCATCATAGTTGGAAAAGTTACCACACGTTACACCTGCGGACAAAATATTAGATTATAAATATTATATCCCATTTGTCAATCCTTACACTACTGTGTGGCTATTAATTAATATGTTTATTTTCTTTTATGGTCAAATAAATACAAATTTACTTTCAAGTATTATCTTAAAATATTTATGAATCAAATAGCCAAAGCTATTATTTATGCATTTTAATGAGGATTACTCCATCTAGAGATCATATTCTGAAAATTTAAAAATGACATCTAGACACGAGAATCGAACCCGGGACCTTTGGCTTAATACGCCAATGCTTTAACCACTTGAGCTATCCAGGATTCGTCCCGTGCCTATGGTCATTCTTCACTCATATTTTAAGGCAGAGTCTATGATGGACGTGCGGAAATCGTCGGCACATTTGTAGCGCCTTACTAACTGATCGGGTTATACACTTAAGTACTAATTACGCTAATGGGTTAGGGATTGAGAATGTTGAATTTAAAGGAAGTGAACCCGTATTTGCGTTGAGGGAGAGTGTAAAACCATTTAGGAAAAAATCGCCTCCAGTTCATCCGACCGAGATTCAAACCTCGATCTCCCCGTCCTCGGCAGTGTGACTATACACGAAACTAGCACGTTAGCCAACTATGCCTCTAAGGCGGGTGTGTAAATTGAATGAAAAGATCCAAATACGAGGCAACTACCATGCCAATCTTAGAGATGGATTTGCAGTTCCTGGATCAAGCTAATATATACAATGTGATTCACCTCAGTAAATTGTATAAGTAGTTATCATTAACCAAGTAATCCAAACAGACTATGGCTTTTATGAGTTCAATGTCCTCTAGTTTGGGTTCGCCACTGCGCCCAAATCCTTATGTGGCAGCTAAACCAAGTATTTTGGGATATTCAGTATTCAGTATGTGTTATCTGTTTAACAAATTTATTTTAATACTAGGAAGTGAATAATAATTTAAATATAATGTTTGCTAACTAAAGAAATCTGTGGACTGTTTTATAAATTCACTCACTGACGTTAAAGGCATCTATGCTGGGCTTGTCTGAAGTGAACCAATCATAGACAAGGTAGTAGTGGTCATAATGGGAGCCCAGTAGGGTGTTGTACCCCTTCATCTCATAGCGGACAGGAATGGGCTCCACTACAGATGGGTCCTTGGTTGAGTTCTGGAGCACAACATTAGAAAGCTCAGTAAAGCAATGTTAATAATAAAGTCTGATTTTCATAGAAAGTCCGTTATTTAAAAACTGGAAACTCATGTTGCCAGGATGGCGAAATAAATATTAGAGTCAAGTAAACCTTCTTAGCCTGTTTAAGTACCTGATAGAAAGAAATTATACAGTAATGCAAACAGAAGTCATATAGGAAGCTTTAAATAACCTTCCAAGCAAGCTTAATTAACACTGCGCCTTGTTACTCGTTCGGATTATACGCCTATGTATTTATTACACTAATGGTTTAAGAATTAGGAAGGTTTAATTAATTATTAATAAGTGCACCCGCATTTGCGTGAAAGGAGAGTGGGAAAACATTTAGGAAAAACCACCCTCAGTGCACGTGACCGAGATTGAACCTCGATCTCCCCTTCTACGGCAGCCTAGTCTAACAAGAGAGTAGTGCATTAGACCATGCGGCCACTGGAGCGGATAAAATCGCTTAATAATTACCAGCTTGTGTGGCTGAACAGTCAAAGGCGTACTGTGAAACCGGCCTGCTGATGACGGGAAGATCAGGGTTTGAATCCCGGTTGAGTCTATTTAAGGTTTTTCATCCTAATTATTATTATTGTTATTAGCACCGTGTCTTACTACCCATTCGGGTTATATGCACTTACACGAATGTGTAATGGTAAGGTGATTGTGAGATGAAATGAAGGACCTACAGTTTAACGTGAAATCCGAACCACGGTGGAGACCTGGCATTCCTCACATTCACAAGATGTCTTATCAGAGGTGAAGGAAGGGTTTGGTAATCAGATAAATATGTGCCGGGACCGAGGATTGAACCCCGGCCGCCAGCACAGAAGTCCGACACCTTACCCCTAGACCACCAGGTCTCCTGTTGTTCATCCTAAATTGTTTCCCACTTTTATTTGCCTTAGCCAAGTAGACAGACACGCTACTGACTGAGCTAAGGTGTTGGAATCTTATTCCTACCTAATTTATGTAAATAGGCCCTATATGTTGTGAATATCCTAGTCAAGTGCTGCAAAAAAACAAACCTTTATATCCTTCTTTGGCTCATTAACAGCTTTAAGTAAGTTTATGCTCAACTATTAAAGAAATATATTTATATTCCAGAAAAATGATGTAGGCTCACCTACTAACTCCAAATCATTAAGAACTTACAACTTCATTGCCACACTTAAAAAGTACGCCACTTAACTCTATCTTGAGCTAGTTCTATTTAGTCCCCCTTATTACGCCCTATCGCTTTTAGGTCCATTCTAACGGTCTAATGGTATCCTCCCATCTGCGCCAAGGTCTTCCCATTGGATTTGCCAGTCAGTACTCTGAACATGGTTCTAGATTCTCCCTAAGTCACGCTTCATGTACTGCCCACTGTAATCTACGGGACTTGGTTATCCCAACAATATCTTTTAGTGACTATAGGGTATATGTAAACTCCTCCACTCCCCTGTAGCTACATCCCTTTTTGGACCAAATATCTTCCTGGCATCTTTTCAAACATCCTAAATTTGTTTTCATCATGTAATTTAAGAAACCACATTTCAAAACTAATGAAAGCAACTGAATATCTTCCTAAGTAGTTTATTTTTGAACATCCTAAATATTTTTTTCGTCGTGTAAGGTACGAGACTACGTTTAACACCCAAAGAGAATGAATGGCCAAACTATTCTTTTGTATATTCTGAGTTTCATATTCTTTGAAAGCAGGCAAGATGTTAACAACTAATGTAGGCTCACATAAAGAATAAATTGTTTCAAAATTATTTGTTTATAACACAATTAAGATAAAAATTGATCCACTTTGATTATAGATCCACAGTGTTCAATTAATGAAAGTGAACTCATATAGGTTATATAGTAGGCCTAATTATAACGAAAACATTTGAGTCTAGTATTAAAGAGTAGTCACAAACACTTATGATTAATATATTTACTACCAAACAATTACTTCTATAAAAGATTTTAAAAGGTTTTAAATCAAATAGTTCCTTTTTAAGGAAGATGTTATTGGGATTTGCAAGAAGTGAAAGCCTCCACATTACCTTATAACGGATCCAGAGGTTGTATTTGTTGATCTTTTCCCCATTGGTAACCACCAATCTCCACTTCTCAACATTCACACCATTAAGCACATCAAATCCCAAGTTCTGAAACAAGATAGATGATTTGTGTAGTTTCTCCAAAAATTCTAGCCAAGTCATATAAAATATATGAAATATTCTTGAAGCGGAATTAAAGTCAGAATATTTTTGGTTAGTTGTTTTATGATATTATATTGTGTTTATTTATATTACTTTATGCACCAAAATTACTTGGAAAATGTTTTATACATAATTGTTTGTAATATTTTGTATTAATCTGATAAAGAACATAAAGTGAGTATTCTAGCTGTCAATATTTTTAGTGGGAAAGGTTCGAGGCCAATGTTTCTTTTGAAGCCAAGTCGAAGTTTTGAAGCTTCATACCCCCTTATCCTATGAGAGCAGCAATTGTCAAGATACATTACTTGCAATAATTGCAGAAACGATTGGGAATGCGAGAAAAGAGCAGCGTTTTTTTTTCTTTCAGTTTTTCTAGCAAAACTTTTTTTTTATTAAAATAAATAAAACATTGCTCTGGTAGAAACATAACTATATTTTCTTCACATTGTGATATCAACAGTTGTCGAACCTCTGTCATGAGCATGGCAGCATTAAATAGCAAACTTTTTAAACTTAAGAGAAAAAGTTGTCATTAAATTTCAGAGCCTCCTTGACAAATATTCAAGAATTTTTGAGGTCATCATGTGAAGAGAATTGAACTCTATGTTTGTATTGAAACGGTTCTTGCGTCCCTTACATCTCCACCTTAATCTTCTTTAGGTAGTAACTCCCTCAATATCAATAAAACAAGTTTTTCAACACCTTTAAAATCAGTGTCAAGCCACAAGTTTGGCTTTGCAGTCTTGAAATATCTACATTATTTTTTTTATTTTGTAAATACTTTCTATTAAATCCGTTTTGACCTGAGGACTAAATTCTTATAGAATCTCATGCCTAAAATACATTTCAAGTCGAGTTCGAACCAAATCTAATGACTAAAATTTTTTTTCCAGACAAAGCCAAATAAAATCTAATCTCATGTTAAGTTTATTTTATCAAATCAAATAGAACTACTAGGTGAATTCCATCCTTTAAAAAAAAATGGGAACAAATATTTTGTTTTAAAAATAGGTTTAGATCCAAATCAAACCATTTATTATGTTAATGTTTCAAATCAAATCAGTGTTGAATATTTTACTATGTTATGTTACCGAATCCAATCCAATGATAAAATATTTTTAAAAAATGTTGATTATTATTTTAGACATAAAAAAATAATTTTGACACAAAAATAAAAAAAATGCAATAAATAAATCTTGAAAGGTGAATGATCAAATAAAGTTTACAACACTTATTTAATAGAGATGTAAAGGTTGGTTGGTAATTATAAAAAGTGGGCCTAGGTACCTTTTTAAAATACAAGATATTTACTGTCATAAACAACAACTGTCCCTTTACGACCAGCAACTCAAGTTTATTTATCTTTCCACTCTAACATGTAACTGGTTTCCAGTTTGATAATATTAATTTGTCAAGCATGAATGAATCATAATAATAATAATAATAATAATAATAATAATAATAATAATAATAATAATAATAATAATAGCCTTTATTTATCTGGCGAAGTTAAGGTGTTAGCCTTCTCTTCCACTTAACCAGTGTTGAATACAACATACACTATTACATTTATTGAAATACAATTTAATAAATAAATATTCAAATTAGTAGAAAAACATTCACACACACATTCATAGATTCAAATTTTGAGCTAAACCCATCAAATTTGAATCTGATTGTTTGGATTCAAAATTTTGTATCTAATCCGAATCTTCCAATATTAAGAATCAAAACTTCCGAGTTGAATTCAAATTTTAATAAGATTTGGTTTGAATTTAAAAGATTTACAGTCTTAGTGGTATGCAATTCTAAAGTGCATATTTATATTTCTAAGTATTATATTGTTACTGGTTTATTATAGTGACGATAACGACCCGTACATACTTACTACGCGCTTGGTATTGGTATCACCCGGCTATGTCTTACTGTAGGATTACTTATTGATTATTTGTTGAAATTAGTAGAGATTTAATACTGTAAACAATTTATTTTGTTAAGTACACCTTCAGTATTGCAATATTAAAATGATAGTTTTTTCTATTCGTTTACTAAATGACGCGGAGAACCTGAGCTAGTGCTTGTTGCAGACTGAAATATTCTTTGGAGATTACTATTTTCCTCTGTGTTATTACTATTTTTCTGTTAATTACTATAATCAAAAGCTGCTAATATATGACCTACCCCTTGCTTCTTGGACCCCTTGTCACCAGTGTTAAAACTAGCTAATAGGAGAAATCCTGGCAACCTGATGTTGTGAAGGCTATCTTATTATTGGGTAGAGGACATCAGCTGATTTTCAAATAGAACGAAGGGAGTTTTTTTTAAGCAAAGAAAGTTTTAAACATATTATATTGAAATTACTTCTGAAAACGCCTGATCATCCATGGAAGAAGTATTAAAAGGAAAATTTACACACAGTTCTTTAAAGAAAAATATACTTGACCCATGAATTTTTAAATAAATGAGAGGGGCTCAAAAAAATACCATTATAACATCCTACAACATTTCTACAGAAATTACCTTTTTTTTAAATTATAAGGAATCACCTTCATACAAATTTAAAAGGTAAAACACAAATATTCTGCTTGGGAACGTTAAAGCTAGAGCTTTGTTACCTCAAAGCCGGTGGTGTCCGGAAGGATGCTTTGGACGGATACAGGATCACTACTACTGCCGTTGATCCTGAGGCAAGTGTCTTTGTTAAGTTCTGTCTCGGTAGTAACAGGAACCACTTTGACAGTGGACCCGTATTTGCTGCCGTAATTGCTCAGCTGATATGTCTTCACCATGCCTTGAACACAAACATGACCAGTGATATTGGGTTATAATGGAATGACCCTGAATTGAGAAGCTGGTGTTCAAATCAAGGTCCAACACTTTTTTATCGCTATGAGGCAAACATAGTGCCTGTTTTTTTTTTAGCACTTCGTCTCACTACCAGTTCGTGTTATGCGTCTATGTACTAATTACACTAATGGTATAGGGATTAGGAAGAATTGATTCAAATGAAATGTACCCACATTTTTGTGGAAGGAGAATAGAAAAATATTTAGGAAAAAACACCCTCAGTGCACCCGACCGGGATCAAACCCCGATCTCCCCGTCTTCAGCAGTGTAGTCTAACACAAGAGTAGCGTGTTAGACCACGCAGTCGCCGAAGCAGGTAGCCTTTAGTTAAAATGTATCTCAATCATAATGTTCCCTTAAATGAAATAGAGTTAAATAGACTAATAATCAATATTCTTGCATTCTTTTAAAGTTTACTAGTACAAAAAAACAAAATAATGTCAAAAAAACACATGTCAAGGGTACATTACCATAAACAAGAAGGCCCATATCTATTATTTATCAAAATTTTAAACAATCTTTCGAGGTTATCTTAGTTAAGTAAAATAAGATAAAAATTAACTTTTCAGAGATATTTGAAATTTATTGTATTTAAATCGAATAGGCTATAACTTTTTGTTCGAACTCTTCTGTTGTCTATTGGTCAGAGTTCCTGGTTACAGATTCAGAGGCCCTGGTGTCCGATTCCTGGTACTTTCCAGATTGTTTTGTAAAGCAGTGGGTCTCGAACGGGGTCAGATGAGGATAAATGAGGAGCTACATGAATGAAAATGTAGGTGTTCCGGTCTATAAAACTAAGATTAACGGTCAGAGGGCCCGTTGTGCTGACCACATGACACCCTCTATCCGCAAACACTAGCACTATCTTCCCCAGCAGACAAGAGCTGCTCGGCTGGTAGAACTATGGCTCAATTGAGGTCTGACACCATGGTATATTTTGGAGTTAACTTTTTGTTCATGAGTTTTAAGACAAGAATTTTAGCTATAAGAATAAATCTGATAGAATATCTCAAGATTAAATTTATTTAAGCTTCTAAACTTTTTAGACAAATGTATTTTTTTTAGTCAACATATCACTCTAATTATAAAATTTATGTTATTTGATGAATAAACAATAGGGTTTCTGATGTCAATTCAAAAAACAACAACAACAAAAACTGTAAATATAACTTTTTTTTTGTAGCGTACCTCCATAGTAGTCAATCCGACTGTTGCCTGAATCCAGATCATAGTAAGCATAGAAGGGCTCCTTCACTTCTGCATATGGGATGTAGAGTGTTCCCTTTACGGTGTATGTGTCACTGAAGTTTGGGACAGTGACACTCGCACTGTGAACCAGGCCTGAGAAGAGAAATAGCACGTTATAGGACTACACACCCAAACAGCAGATAGTTGTGTGGAGAGAAGACATGACCGAGTGTGATGAGGGAGAAAGGTGTGATCAGATGTGTGAAGTCACATTACAACTAAGCATACCAGGCAGCGTTCTGTGTTAATAAACCTGACTTTCGGCATGTGTAAACAAACAACGATTGACTAATCAACTTTGATCATATCGAGATGGGTGAATATGTAAGCACACGTTTCAATAAAAGGATTATATAGGGTCTAGAATTAAAAATACTATTTAAATGGTGGAGAAGGGTGCGGGTTGGAGCTTGATATTGTGATATATGATAAAAGCAGTTCACAAAAATTATGTGAAAATGGGAAGGGGGTACGAAGAAAAAAAAATGTTGACGTAGGTAGTTTATAGACAGCCCCTTACTCCCTGTTCACAACTTACATTACTTACTTACTCATGGTACTCTAATTGCACCATATCTCTTTCAAGTCCATTCTAATGTTATCCTCCCATCTGCATCTAGGTTTTCCCATTGGTTTTATCAATCAATACCCTGAACACGGTTCTAGAGTCTTCCATTTTTCAATTCATGTCCTGTTCACTGTAATCTACAAGATTTGATTATACTAACAATATCTTGTGATGAGTAGAAGGTATGTAACTCACCATTATGTAACTTCCTCCAATCACCAGTATATTCAAACCTTTTTGGACCAAATATTTTCCTAAGCCCCTAGTTTTCAAAAACCCTAAATTTATTTTCGGCATCTAAGTTAAGAGACCATGTTTAACAACCAAAAAGAGCAACTGGTAAAATTAATGTTTAACATTCCTTTACAGCAGGTGAGTTGTCAAAAACTTAATGACCGAGTAAAATCATGCAATTCCTGACTGTATTATTTTACTAATTTACACTCAAATATTGTTATTGCTATTTAAAATTGTTCCAAAATATTTAAACTCAATAACCCTCTCAAATGATATGTTTTTCACAGTATATATAAATTATCGTCCTCAATCTGTTATCTTTGTGTTTCAACTCATTATAGGCCTATATTTTGAAAGTACCTATCTGATAGGGTACATCGAACCCTGCCACATGTATTCATCAAACATATACCTCTATTAGTGTGACAAGATTTGGGTACCTATCCCAAAACTTTACCAAAATTTCAGATAATTTGTTTTGTTTAACTGAATCACATGACTTTTTAAAATTGATGTAGGCCTATAATTGATGTACTGTCATGTTGTAGGCCTATTCCCCCTTTTACATTAGAGCTAACTTAATTTAGATCATTGGCTGAATAAGGTTCATTTCAAGCAAAAGCAGCACACCAGTAATTTACATGAAGAGAGGATTGCAAATTATTTCAGCTGTCAGAGTTGGGGGTAAACTATAGTAGGATTCTGGTAGCAAATAACTTTTAGAAAATTTGCAGTCATTAGTGAAATAATTACAATTTATCATTTGGTTAGTATTATTTTATTTGTAGGCTGCACAGATATTTCCAAAAAACAATAGATGAAAATCACATGACTTTATCAATCAATATAAGGAAACCTTTAAATTGTAAAGGTCTAAATCAGACTGTATATTTACAAACCACTAGCAGATTTACAGCCTTGTTGGTAGTAGTGTAGCCTATTCCTGCTGGTGAGTTGATGTCAGCATTAGGCCTATGTTCAATCAAAGTTTGTAGGATAATGTTATAACTTTCTAAACTAAACAGTGAAATATTGTAAAACTTGGATAAGACTAATTAGGTCCTATGTTTCTGTTACTTATGAAACATTAATGACAATAAATGATTGGTGAGTCGGGGTTAGTACTAGTACTATACGGAAAGAGGGCGGAATTATTTAATTTTCTTCATGTCATAGGGCCTATTATGTTGTTCTGTGATTGATGTGTTTTTTTTATGAATTTTTTAAATAAGAGGCTCTATACTATATATATATATATATATATCCTAATTAGGCCTATTTACAATATTAATTTTGTCATTACTGGAAATTTTATTTTGTTGTGTGTTCGGATGTTACAAAATGTTAATTTTCTCTTTGCATACTAATCCCGGAAGAGCTAACAGAGCTACTTTGTTTATAACATGATATACACACAATTTACTGTAATATTTTATGTTTACAAATACATTATTGATAGTAAAATGCTTTAGGAAAGATTTATTAAAATTAGCGGTAACTTACCAAGAACACAGGCAAGTAGAAAGGTGGTGACAATTCGAATCATACTGTGTGCCAAAATTTATTTTTATACCAAGATTTTTTTTCTGTTGGATGTGGCAGTCAGTATTTCATTGAGCTGTCTTCCCCTTTGTAGAATAAAGTGTAATCGCTTTTATAAAAGTAGAAAAGCTCAGAATAATCTAGAATCATCAACCTTTGACTTGAAGATAACGACTAAATAAATAAGATGTTTGCTTTTAAGAGCAAGTATATTCAATTAAGACAACAGACAATAATGCTAGCACTCAGCCGATTATCAATATAGAACTATTCATCACATAATCGAAAATTAATTGAATACCAATCACAATCATTAGATTAAGTATGAATTCAGGTACACGGGTATAGTACAACTAAGATAAATATATATGTAACAATAATAGTGGCTTAACAATAATTATTGTAATGTACACCACAGATAATGAATGTGATGTGTGACCCATAGCACAGATCATACTTTGCAGTATGTAGATTAGATGTTAATAAGATATTGAATATTTTTATTGGTTTAGTTTGCCGCAAAATGAGTTGGCATTGTGATAGCCGAATATTGTTGTTATGAATATCATCATCATCATAAACTGTTTCCAACCTGTGGCCGGGCCAGTTTAGTAAAATGCTTCCTCTATGCTTCCACCACTCTTCCTCCTTGAATTTCTTCCATTCTTCTCCTTTCACTTAAACACTTTCTGTTATCTGCTACTTTCTCTTACTTGGCCTCCCCTGCGGTAATTTCCCCATATACTTATTTCCAACATTTTCTTCGGTATTGTCTCTTTTCATCATTATATTCCCATACCATCTCAATCGTGCTTCCTCTACTATCTCATGTACTCCAACTCTTCCCCTGATAGCTTCTGTTATGAACCTGTGACGTCTAATAAGTAATAACAGCTATTTATGAGCGTTTTACACAAAAACTATTAAAAAATTTCACTTAGCTGAGATACATACATATTATTTTAATTTAGAACTTAGTTATATATGAAAATAAAACATTTAGGTAAATAACATAATTATATAACAAACTTGGGAATTTTTTAGTTGAGATCTATTTTATTCTCCACTTTAAAATTTTATTTTATATTTGACTGGTCTTAATATCTATACAAATCACTCAAAAATGTCAATCAATAGGATTCAAGCATGATTTCACTCAAGTGTCGTCAACTGGCTGTTAAGACTGTTACTTAATTAACCTTAAATACATATTATTTTTGTTCGCGTTGACTTTTGAGAACAGTTAGTTTGGTTTACTTTTCCTCGAAATTTATATATTGTAACATATTAATGGATAACATTTTCATGAAATCAATTAAAGATTTTAGGCTAAGCCTAATTATAAAATTGAGCTCTCATGTTTTTCTTTTTCAATTACAAACCAGCCATACTCACTGCCGCTTGAGAGATGGAGCAGGAAAGGCAGTTATTTTCTGCCACGAGTACAATTGCTTTGATGAAGCGAACAGCAAACAACATTTACTGATAGGCTTGTTTGTAAGAGGTGATTCGAAAACAACTTTTATTTATAATAATCTAACAATTTGTATGAAATTCACGTCCACACAGTGTGCCGAGGTAAATTTGATAAAAAGTATATATTTATTGCATAACCAAGCGAATTAAAATGATTTAAAAATCATGATCCATCAATTTATTATGATTATTATGTACCCTACTAATAAGCTCATAAACTATCAAATAAAAACGTATTAGTCAAAACCAAACTACAGTATTTGAATTTCTTGGGTAATATGCGGTAATAATAGCGCCTTTTGACTTCAATGTCTAATCAATGGAACTAAAGAGTATCCAGAGGCCCGTATATCTGAAATTCTCACGATGCGACTTGAAAGCAAAGTGCTCCACGCGGCCGCGCACGGTGCAGCGCCTTGTGAGTGGACTTGCGAATTTCGACGAGCCATTAAACACGTTATTTGATCCATGACGTTAAAGCATATATCCCTTATCTATGAGCATAGTAACATACTAGCAGACCAAAAGTTACTGATTCATGTAAGTTTAGAGCAAAAAATAAAGTTTAGGAAAGAACAAATAAATTATTTGAGATTATTTAAGTTGTAAGCATAACATATTAATTACATTATCAACTATAGCTAATTAACACTGGATCTGGAACGGTGTCAAACTCAGCCTCATTAAGACAATTGGAGAGCTACTAGATCTGAATAAATAAGTAGCGCCTCCAGTCTAAAAAAGTGAGATGAACAGCTGGAGAGAGTTCGTTGTGCTGACCACATGACACCCTCTATCCGCAAATATTGGCACTATTTTCGCCCATATGCAGCGGCTGCCCGGTCATTATAGCTGGCTTGCGGGTTGACACCATGGAGTTTTTTTTAATACAAGAACAGTATTTAAATGTGATTAATTTCATTAGCAAGCATCCAGATCAATCACATGATAGGGGATTTATAACAATTTATAGATATACAATAACAGTGAAAAATACATAAAAAGTGAAAACAAGTACAAATACAGGTTGTATGAAAAATAAGATGATATGCCACCATCAACTGTTTTCAGCTTGTGGCCAGGTCAAAATGCCTCCATCTTACTCTATTCTTCTCCTCTCACTTGCACACCTCCCCCCTCCCATTATTTACCAATATTAACCATTCTGCACACAACAATTATTATAAAACTTACTATTTTATTATGTTCCAGGACATTTAACACCCTCCATGTTGGGTCTGTTAAAATACTTGTATACACAGAATCAAGTGATGTCATCTACACCATTAAGGGTCAGTAGTTGTCTGAACAGCTGCTCCACTTTTCCTGAAAGTTCAATGGCTGAGATACGGCAATCATTGCAGCAATACAAGGGTGGCAGCATTGACTTGACGCTCGATGATGACACGAGCATCGCCACATTGTGTCTCAACCATCCAGAGAAGAAGAATGCCATTAGTGGTATGGGGGCAGCTGGTGTTGGATAAGGTCCTGAAAACTCGGGAACATTAGTTTAGCTTAAAAAAAAAGATCATACAGTAATAGCACGTCCAGGGGGGAAGGGGGGGGGGGCAA
>CABFOW010001979.1:76451-119217 GCA_902141385.1 Timema californicum
CCCCCCCCCCCCCACCTTCATATCCAACACCCTTTCCCTCTACATTCTTCTCACATGACCATACCACTAATACTATGAAAGAAAATAATTCTTCTTCTATAGATTTAAACATAAAATGGCCAAACATAATCACAGTACTTTACTACTTTATATTACAAATTAATTCAATGGGGTGAGAATGTTGCAGTGAATTTAAACTACCAAATTGTGTGTGTGTGTGTATGTGTTACTTTATATATAGAGAAAAACCATTAGCAATTGCAGGAAATTAATGAACAAACTTTTATAGCCCACGCAGAACCAAATAACTATAAACTAGGAGTAATTTAAAACACACAAAAATAATAAAATACATTCCGACAAAACATTTTATTTTTGCTTCGTGTCTTACTATCCATCTGATCTAGACATAACTACACTAATGAGCCAGGAAGAACTTAAAGAAAAACATATCCGCATTTGCATTGAGAGTGAGGAAAACTACTTGGGGGGGAAAAAACACCTGCCCAGGATTGGAACCCTGACCTTCGAATCACTTACAAGCTAGTCTAGATGAGCTTGATATTTAGTCCACTTGCTCACCACTCAAGTTTTTTCCATCCTTTCAGTTTCAATGCTACAGTCTAACTTTACTTTTATTATTCAGAGAAGGTTAAATTAATTAAAATTAGAAATCCATAAATTATGTCATTAATAAAATTTACTTACACTTAATTATAAAGAAGGAAAACAGTATATATTTGAATAGACAAATTAATAAACAATCTAACATCAAATTATATTTTATAAAAACTACACTAGTATTCTAATTTATGTTTAATAGGACAAATCTAACATATTGATTTTAAAACATGTTGTTTCACAGAAAATATGTGAACGGTAATTGCCCACATAAAGAACCCATTTAATCATTCAAGACGATTTTAAATACCAATTATATCAATGATGTATAGTTATACCTTCAAATCCCTATCATCTGAATACATTCAAGATGTTTGAAAAATATCTTTACACCCTAGAAACTAAATGAAATATATAAAGGATGTTTTGCTCTTAGATAGCCGAACTGGTCTTAGGGAGCGCAATTGCCAAATTTTATCTTCTCGAGAGAAAATTACAATTATTTTTATATCATAAACTTATCAAGCTGTACAACGCTTATACACTATATTGTAATGCATTTGATGTTTATGTTATGTAAATAATTGTGTATTCTTTTATTTTTTAATTTACTGAGTAATATAGAGAAATATTATATTTGTACAATAAATATTTCCAAGTTAAACTCTTGTATATTTTATATATATATATAATGAATTGTAATATGATTGAAAAGTAGAGTTGTGCGAGTACTCAAAAATTTGAGTTCCAGTCAAACTCTAATACCTACTTAGACTCGACTCGATATACAAAACATGACAAATTTGAGTAATTGGAATTTTCAATCTTATTCTTGAAAAATTTCTAGTTTAATTAATCTTATTCAATTTTACCATATAATTTCAAAGCAAAGAGAGTACCTCAATATTTCCTTTTGTCTAACTAAAAAAATTTGTACAATCATATTAAATTTATTTAAAAATTTGAGTTTGCGTGGTAATAAATTTTTTCACAAAAAAAATTGTAATTCTAAAAAAATATGTTTGTACTTATTTATGGTTTATGCATGGATCTAATACAGGAATTTAACTTTGAAATATTTATTGTACAAATATTCTCTATACTACTCAGACTAAAAGAAAATGATTCAAATTCAACTCGAAGTGAAACATGCCTACTCGCATACTCCTATTGAAAAGTTTGTTGGAGTTGAGGCATATTGATTTTCTTAAAGAAAGATTGATTGTCATCTTCAGCAGATAGACTGACACAAGCAATGTGACATGCGACATGTTTCATAAAATAGTAGCAGCACACTTCCATCCCAAGCCTTGACCTAGTTTATCATCGTGTCAGCTTTCCCCTCCTTAAAACTGCTGGATTGACCAATTGACCTGCTACTTGTTTTATTGACCCTTCAGTAACAACCAATCCAAACATATACTTTGAATCGTATTATATATCTGGCCTGTGGGTAAAGCACTGAATTCTTGGTTCCATATAGCAGTAAAGGTTATTTAAGAGCGTGCATCACACACCAATCAACTCTGTGATACAGTGGGCTCGAAATCGTAAATTTACACGGACACTATTGTACTTGGATCATATTTAGTTAGATATATTAATGGAGTTAAAGAGTTGATAGAAGTTCCTAATAAAGAACAATATTGAAATATTAAATGATATTTGGATAAAAACTGCAATGAAAGGGCTGTTTTTGAACATTTTAGAATGGCTTCCCAACTAAGCACTGTGCACAAATCTTCATTTTGTTATAATAGGGACATACTGTAGTTATTAACAAGAAACTCTGTCGCTCTGTCCACCATCGCCGCCGTGGAAAAGTTGGAGTAATCATTAAAATACGAACGCATTGCACACATTTCTGGCATATCCTAGGTCTTTTCTTATTTCCCTTTTACTCCCATAGTACCTAGTGTGAGCCTGCCATGATGAACGCTCTTAAGTACTTGAAGAGCAAATACACCGATGCTATTACAATGAATTAAAGGAGTTTTTTTGTCATTGCGGCTCAATTGTTAGGGTTGTACAAATATGTTCTAATTCCACTAATGTGTTAGGCATCAGAATGGTAGAATTTAGAGAAAGCGTACCCACATTTACATGGAGGAAGAGTGGAGAACCACACAGGAAAAACTAACCTCAGTAGACCTGACCGAGATTCAAGTCATGATCTCCTTGTAATTGATAGTTCAGTCTATTATGAGAGCAATGCCCTAGACTATTTGCTTGAGGAAATAAATTGTAAAGATACACATAAAAACCAATATTTATTCTTACTTTATTAATTAGTTTATTTTTTGTTTCGTGTCTAAACAACTATGCTAAGTAAAACTCTATAAACAACTATGGTAAGTAAAACAAACTTTTTACATTTGAGTAAATACTAAAATTACATTGTATGTTTACACATCAGTTAACTAGTATTTTTCAAAAGGTAATCAATCGCCACCTACCCCGCCCTTCCGTGGGCCAGATCTGTCAGGATAGCTTGCGAGGAAGGGTAGGGTCAGTGTAAAAGTAGATGGTTGGGTTCAAAATGATACCGGAGATTAAATTTTAATAGTAGCACCGAGAGTTAACACAAAATGTGATTTTGAAAGGTGTTATAGAGAAATTCAAGAACTTAGCTGTATGCACTCGTGAGAGAACTGGATTAGTCAGGAACACTTAATCTGTTGATTCGACTGACACCACTCGCGACCCCCTACAGATTCAAACTCGGTACTCTGGGCACGATGGTTGCCCTCTAATACAAGTATCATTGATGACCAGATGTTCTAATCTGTATGGTCCGACTTCGGGCAGAGAAACTGACTCTGACAAAGATATTAATGTGTTAGCCCCGATAGCCATAAAACAGAAGCTTTTATAGCCCAATCCAGTCTATTTACCGCACAACTGAGACAAGACTTGTGAGTAGTCAGCATTCTTTCTTAATGTTTACTAATTCATTACGAGTTTGCTTAGCCATTTCTTTCAGTCATTCTAACTAGTCGAATTTCTCCAGCCTCCTCTCCATCATCCTCTTTAGATATTGTCCACAGCAGCCAGTGGATTCAGTATAGCTTCTCGGGGTTAACTAATTAATGGTGGGGGTGAAGAACATAGCCAATTAAATAAGTAGACATTTATGAAATAGAAGCTGAAATTTTATTTCAGGTAAACAATAATAGACATTTTAAACCACTGGTTACATAATGAAAAGAAAACAAATTACTTAATACATGAAAATAGATAAATTGTTAATGTTGTGGAAATTTAGTCACATGATCTCTTTTTTCTCACACCTATCTCTAAGCCCTCTTTAACCAACATGAAAAGAACGCGACTATTTGTAATTCAGAATATATGTCATCAGCTTGCGTGCTAACTGGCAAGTGTGTTGCGTCTAACGCTTCCCTTCCACATAGTATCAAATACAGACACTAAATCAGATGTGTTGATTGGCTAGTTGTTCGCTCCAAACCTCTCCTTTCCACTATGAAGCAACAGGTACATCTCACAGCTTCCGAGTACAGATAAAATAAATCAGAACGATGCTTAGAAGTGAAAGGTAAACGTAATAAATTTAGAAGACGCTAAGATTCCAACAAAGATTTTAAAATAATGAAGACTACTAGATTTAAAAGTTAAAGGCTTAAAAATGAAGTTAACGAATTGAAATTTAAAACATATATTGCTTACAGCTTTGTTTATGATTAGGACAAATTACAATTAACATTAAATCCCACACTTTCTTATAATTAAACATTTGATAGTAATATAGAGATTAAAATAGGCCTAAACGATTGGAAAACAAACAACTATAAGTTTAGTACTCTCAGTATCTTGATTCTATTAAGATGTTTGCTAATAAACTAAATGAGGATTTTGGTAAAATTATATGAAAAATGTTACTATAATATGTCTTTGAATATTATAAATATTGGGCACTTGCAAGGCTATTACAAACCATAATAAATTTAGTAGTTTTAAGAATTGTATTCAATTAACAAAATAAACAATGGCAAACAAATATATGTAAATGAAATGGTCGAGAGCTAAGGGCATAAAACCCTGACCACTTTACATAATGTAGATTCAACAAAGTTATGCAAACTAAAACAATAAAAGCTTCTAGATCTATTATCATATATTCACAAATTATTTATGTTTAAAAATGAGGTGGCCCAATCGCTAAATAATTTTATAATAAACCACTAAGAGTAAATTTAATGAAGAAAGCCCACCTAAGGAAAGAGGAAACGTGGGAAGAATCCAATGAACAAAGGTGACATCTTATGTCTTTCTTCTGTCTTCTATAGTAGAAATAGCCACACACACATTTTAACACAAATAGAATAATATTTCAGCATTGTTGCTATTTTTGGTTTAAAGTTTTTCTTTTACCTTCAAAATGGAGTAATCCAGTGTTTGTGTTGTCTGTACTTTCTTATTTTTTCTTTGTGTTTGATTAAGGCAACAATGCAGAAATATTATTCTATTTGTGTTAAAATGTGTGTGTGGCTACTTCTACTAAAGAAAACAGAAGAAAGAAAGAAGATATCACCTTTGTCCATTGGATTCTTCCCACATTTTTCCTCTTTCCTTAGGTAGGCTTGTTTTCAACAAATTTACTCTTAGTAGTTTAGTTTCCTTTAGTTTATTCATTTTCATTTATTATAAAATATTCATAAATTATATTAATAAGATTATGAAATGTTATGAAATTTGGTTGAAAAATAATTTTTATATTTTCTAAAAGGATATTCCTATGAAAATTGGACTGTATGAATACAAAATCTATTTGATTTCGCCGTTTTAAATTTAATACGCAGCACAAGATTAAAAAATAATAAAATGGGTTGTAAAATTATTGGTCTTCTATCTTGCCCCAGCCTTTCCCTCTCTTAATTAACCACCAATATGCAGAATTAGAGCTCTAAAACAAATTTCACTTTAAAATTTAGATTAAAAAAAAAGGATTTGAGTGGTTTAAGGACTCGAGGGTCCTATCCCTGATTCTTTAAAAAAATGTATAACATAGTCTTCACAGTATAGAATGGTGATAATTGAAGTTTGGTTCCTCCAAATTTATTTTTTAATTATTGAAGTATTGTATTCCTCCAAATTTATTTTTTTAATTATCGAAGTATTGTTTATTATGTGTTTCAATCTTATATTATTTAAAAAAAAACTCAACAGGTATGTTAACATTGTTTAAAAAAAAATGGACAGATGAATTAGGCTCCTTAACTAGCGTGATGTCTGAACAAATCTTAGTAGGTAGAGATTGACCGAGATGATTATATTTATCAGAATGGAGAGGATTTATAAAAGTAATCCCAGGTGTTACAGAAATGGTAGGCTGACAGTAAAAATACAGGCCTTAACTGATAGCACACATACAAGCTTATTCATGTCAGCCTGTATCAACCTTTATCTAAATACACTTGCTTGTGGTGAATATATTATTATATCACTCTGAATGAAAATACTGGTCCGTTGTGCTCCACAAATATTAGTGATGTTATAATCAAATACACGTACGTACCTTCTGGTGAGTACATTATTATATCACTCTGAATGAAAACACTGGTCCGTTGTGCTCCACAAATATTAGTGATGTTATAATCAAATACACGTGCCTTCTGGTGAGTACATTATTATATCACTCTGATTGAAAACACTGGTCCGTTGTGCTCCACAAATATTAGTGATGATATAATCAAATACACTTGCTTTCTGGTGAGTACATTATTATATCACTCTGAATGAAAACACAAGTTTGCAGCACTTTACAATATCAAACTTAACAACTACATGACAAATTGGTAAAACTTAAATTATTTTTATAAAATGATTATATTTATTTCAAAATCCACAGTGAACATAAACAATATATTGACAAACACTACTCTAAAACCACTCCTTTGTTTTATGAGCGCTTAAGAGAACCTGATCCTAATCTTCAACTAAACCTTCTTTAGATAACTTTCTAACACAACAGCTCCAACAAATCAACAATTTTATTACAGATACATTTGGGGGCTTGTAAATAATTCTAATTCTTCTATTAGCCTCTTCCCTTTTATTACTATAATTATCATTATCATAATCAGAATCACTTGTGAACTTAATTTTAAAATATTATGGTGTTCAGGCTGAAAGAACAAGTATAATTTTTATTTTATTTTAGGAGATAAGTTATTGTACCTAAATCTCAATTTATTACTACACACTTAACAGGTCAAATGTTTCATTTCTCCCTAAAAGTAAGCACAATAACATATCAATCAATAGTCATATTATTTATTTATATGCAAAGATAAATGCTACATAGAGGAACTATTAATAGTATCAGCTATTTCTTGGAAACAGTTTGTTAATTAATGCAACTCAATGATTCAGAGCTCCCATGTTAGTATGTATTTACACCTGACATTACTTATCTAATCTACTTGTCCAATATGTTCACGAGTGCATGCGCGCGTGCGCACACACACACACACACACAGATCATTGTGCCAGTGCCAATAATGCAATAAACATCTTCACTAGCTATTAGATAACACTTACGATTGTTAATATGTCCAAGAAACCCCAGACAGCATTATTTTATTGGTTGTTTTTAAAGCTATTTTTATGGTACTTTCAGAGTAACTTTTAAAAATTAACTTTAAAAAAAAAGTTCCATATTTATTTGCCTTACAAAGAGGTTTGGTCACTTTGGCAGGTTACAAACTAGGTAAAAACTCAAGTTTTTGGGCTTGGGATGAATTATTATTATTATTATTAGTATTATTATTATTACTAGCATTGCGTCTTACTATCCGTTTGGGTTATACACACTTACGCTAATGTGTAATGGTAGGGTGATTGTGAGATGAAATGAAGGACCTACAGTATAACGTGGAATCCGAACCACGGTGGAGGCCTGGCATTCCTCACATTCACAAGATGTCTTGTCAGAGGTGAAGGAAGGGTTTGGTAATCAGACAAATCTTTGCCCGGACCGAGGATTGAACCCCGGCCGCCAGCATAGAAGTCTGACACCTTACCCTTAGACCGCCAGGTCACCTTTGGGATGAATTGAAGTTAGTAGTAGTGAATAAATTATTTCTTTAGTGCAGCTCAAGCCCAAAAACATTGGTTATTTCTAACAATGATAGTGAAAGCCTTTAAAACTAATTCAAAAGTATACAAATGTTCATAACTTTTGTAAACAAAGGAAAACTGGCGCTAAAACACACGCAATTGTGAAATTTTTGGGGTAAATCAGTCCCCTTCCTCAATAGAAGAGAGTTTTTAATGATTTACACAGAAAATTTCATAATTATCTGTTTTTCTGTGTTTTAGTTGTGAACTCTGAGGCATACATTTTTTCTAGTAAGTGTGTAGGCCTAGCCATTCTATAGTCCTTTCAATGTTTAATTTATAGCAACTTTTGATATATTAGTAAAGGCCAAAGTTAGAGTAGACAGCTGGTTCCTTATGATTATACTCTAAATTATGAATCTGTTGTATCCTTCTATGTTCTAGCTGGGACTTGAATCTCAGTTATTATCACTTCAATTCATTTAGGTGTTCTCAGCAAGGCCAATTAGATGACGTGGGAGGGGAATTAGGAAGTGCTGGGGGGTGGGGGCGGTCATTCTATTTTAAATGGCTTGTTGTAAGTCACTCATCCAGAGATTCATGGGATTTTTATGACATTAAAAACACCTCTTGAAGCAATTTAAATTTATAAGACTCCGATAATTTACTTGCCTTACTAGTTTTAATAATACTTTTTTGAAGAAGGTGGGGTTTGAACCCACAAATAATCCTATTGACACACTATGGCTCTGCAAATAGGGAAGTTTGCCCCAGACCTTTGATTCCTATAAAATTTATCTTTTTCAGACACAGTACACATTCACAAAAGGCAGTTTGAATTGTAAATATAATAATAATGTAACTTAATATTAGAATTCATCTTTTATTTATTTCTTTTAATTTGAGGTCCACCCAGATTCAAACATTTTTTGTTGATATGACACATAAAGCGATGTAATTATTTGGTGTGAAAGGCCCACCCCACCCCCCCTCCCCTCCAAGATTCCATATTTCCAGGCCATCTGAATCCTCTGGGCAGAGTTAGTTCTCAGTATTGCATGAGAAGACTACCAATAATATAAACATAGCCGCTCACTACCAGGTAGCTTTGGAGGATAGTGGACATAAAATACAAATGTTATTATTATTATTATTATTATTATTATTATTATTATTAGCACCGCATCTTACTACCAGTTTGGGTTATATGCACTTACGCTAATGTGTAATGGTAGGGTGATTGTGAGATGAAATGGAGCACCTACAGTTTAACTTGGGGTCCGAACAACGGTGGAGGCCTGGCATTCCACACATTCACAAGTTGTCTTGTCAGAGGTGAAGCAAGGGTTTGGTGATCAGATAAATCTGTGCCGGGACCAAAGATTAAACCCCGGACCCCAGCACAGAAGTCCGACACCTAACCCCTAGACCACCAGGTCACCTACAGTGTTCCTATTGAATGTGTTTTAAAATATATTTTACCCAACTAATATCACCCCATCTTTTAACCCCAAACTCAACAAATTTGCATTACTAAACCTTAAAAATACACCAGAGTTGCAATTATCCTGCCTAAAGTCGTGGTGTTTCATGCTGGATAAGGAAAAGCCAGATAAAATGGAATTCGAGTGTAAATAATTTTCAGTATGTGTTTGCCTATTTTTTTAAAATTTTCACATATTTAACTATGTTTTAATAGAATATGCCCATTTTCTGATTGCGATGTAAAATAGGAAACAGTAATTGTAAGAGAAAAGTACAAATTAAATGAGAAAGAAACGTTAAAAATCTTCAATATACAGTACTTTATCTTGGAAACAAGAACAAGTTAAAATAGAGCATCAAATGGATTACATTATAAATTCAGTGAAAGTTTTATAGTTGATATTTGCCAGTTTGTTTATTTTAAAACACACATGTTGAACTGGCCTGGATAATCGCGACTCTAATGTATTTTTTTAAAATAGTTTTTAAGACACAAGGTAATTACTATACATACAAAAAACATTAAAAAAATAATCAAGCTTTTGAATAAAGATTGGAATGTGAACCTTAAATCAAACCCGGGATCTTCTGATCCATGCAACAATGACTCTGAAATATTCTAACTCTTGCCCATAACAATATTTTTTTTTTCATATAGAACTGCTTATACTGTATGTTTGTGAGTAGCCTACAGCTTTTTGTGCCGACTAAACTTGGTAAAAACGCAAGTCTCCAGATATATTCAATTGTTTTTGTTATCTTCCTCTATGTCATCATTTGTGCACAAAGACGTTCAAAAATAATATTATTTGTCTAAACTACATTCCCCACTTTCCTTTATTTACAAGATATCTACTAGAATGTACATATAACAAATACATACATTTAAGAACATATTGTTACTAAAAAAACCTAAAGTAAAAAAAAGACCAAATTAAAATTGACACTATTGTGGATGTCAAACAATAAAAGCTTGAATTTATTTACTATGAAAAAAAAACCATTTTTATTTTGAGAATATTTGGAATATGTAGTGTAATTAATTATAATAAGTAATATTTACAAAGAATGAATTGTATTTTAGTTTGCTGTCAGAATATGTTGATATCATACCTTATTTTTTATATTTTGGGGAGGAAGAGAGGTGGAGCAGAGCAGTGGTTGGAGGAGTGGTAACATTGATTCAAGCTCAGACAGCCACACGTTATGTGGAGCACCATTAAAAATTTATCAGAAGAGTAAATATTTAGCATTATCTTGGTGGTACTCCCAAATACGGGAATCATTGGAGGTTGGTACACCATTAAAGAAGTTAAGTTTGTGAGCCTCTGGTGTAAGGAATCTCACTTGCAATTGACTGTATTTCCACTGAAGAGGAGATTGGTTCTCAAATATTGACCGGGTGTTCTGTGGGTTGTTTTTACTCATTACTGTTTCCGGCTCTCCCTCCACAAAATATGTGGGTGCATTATTTTCAACTCTATCTTCCTCATCTCTACACTATTTGTGTGGTTAAATGCAGATAGTCTGGATAGGTAGTAAGACATGATGCACAAGTAACTTTTGAAATAATGAGAAAAGAGGCCATACATGTATTACATAACACACTTTGGGGGAGGGGTCCATCATAGCACTACGTTGCATGACATGGGAGAAGGGGGTGACTTGTGTAACATTACAAAGATGTTTAAAAAATTATCTAGTCATGTATAAACTTAAGCTTTTTCATACTTTTAAAATAGTGTTTTTTGTAAATATAACTAAATATGACTAGAAATTGCACCCTTTATTCAAAAATCATATTTGTTTTAAACTTTTAAGTTCTGACATGAAAATAACTAGTCTACTAAAAAAAAATCCCATTTGAAAATGACATTAGGAAAAGATGCCTTTTTTATAGTTGAAACTGGAAGCGTTACATAACTTATGGTGGGGTTGGGTGACGCCAAAGCATTACTAAGCGTATTCTTGAGTGCCAAACACGATATATGATAAAGTTGTTTTTGATGGAAGAAATATTATGACTTTGAAAGATTTACTCACAATATTTTAAACTAATTGATGGGTTACAGGTTTTCCAAACATTTACTATATCTGGCACATTATATATTATATATTATAAAACCCCAAAATAAGATAAAATATATAAATCTTATGAACTTGTTAAAAGTTTCTCTTTATCAAATTTGGTCATTGCGTATTTATAATAAGTGTTTGTTTGGATGTAGAGAATCAAAGTAAGCAAAAAAAAAAGGGCAATGCATTTTACTACCAATTTGGGTTATTCCTATCCATGCTAATGTGTTAAGGATGAGAAAGGTTGAATTTAGAGGAAGTGTACCCACTTTTGTGATAGAGGAAGAGTGGAAAACCATTTAGTAAAAACCACCTTCTGTACACCCGTGGGATTCAAACCCACATATTCCTGTCATCAGCAATCTAGTCTATTGCGAGAGTGACGCCTTAGACTGTGCGACCACCAAAGCAGGTTATTTTTATATTAATTCTATCTTTTGTGAATAACACAAAATTTGACATTTTTTGTTGATAGATGACATTCATTAAAATTAAATTAAATTCTAGATACACCATGAAGTCACGCTAAAAGGATTAATGCTATCTTTATATATAAAAAAAGATAAGTGAATGTTCAGACTCACAGATTATTTCAGAGAAAGTGTAAAGATAACACATGATTCAACCACACCTTCATATCTTCCGCCGAAAACCTCCTTTGCCTTATCTTGAAATAACATTGATTAACAATATTCTACTGAACATTACTATCAGTGCATTGGCAAGTTTGTATCAGAAAGCTGGCCGGCTAACATTTGGTATGTCAAAGTTTGATTAGTGAACTATTTTTGAAGTTATAACTCATTTAAGAATACTGACTGAAGCACATTTATTTATGAACCATTATTATTGATCTATTGTAGTGAGGAATATGAGATGATCTACAAAGAGTGTATATTAAAACCTTGGCACTCAAGTTAAAAGTTTCTAGAAAAGGTGTATTTTGAAATGATGCTGCTTGAGTTAATAGTTTCTAGAAAAGGTGTATTTTGAAATGATGGTGCTTGAGTTAATAGTTTCTAGAAAAGGTGTATTTTGAAATGATGGTGCTTGAGTTAATAGTTTCTGGAAAAGGTGTATGTTAAAACTTTGGTGCTTGAGTTAATAGTTTCTAGAAAAAGGTGTATTTTGAAATGATGGTGCTTGAGTTAATAGTTTCTAAAAAAGGAATAGGTTGAAACCTTGATGATTGAGTTAATAGATTTTAGAAAAGGTTTAAGTTGAAATGTTGGTGCTGGAGTTGATAGTTTTTAGAAAAGGTGTATGTTGAAACCTTGGTACTGGAGTTGATAGTTTTTATAATCTAAGCACTTTGGTGCTTGAGTTAATAGTTTCTGGAAAAAGGATATGTTGAATGAAGCCTTTGCGGTCGAGGTGAAAGTTTCTATAAATGGTGTAGCTTATGTGTGAGTCTTAGCTCCTGAATGGCGATATTGAAATGGTGGCCTTATTTTTATTTATAGGACTCATAATTAATACATTAGTTGTATTATTCAACCATTTATTTAGACTGTTTTTCCAATTATATATTTCTAGAGAGATTAAAAGAAAAAAAAATTCTACCCAATTTAGAGATTTATTTGTTCAAACTTGCATTACCAGGCATGCACCAGTTATGGCTTGGATAACATCATTTTTTGAAAAATACTAATGTTTTTATAATGCTTGAAAACAACAACGGTGGGGTAAATTTGTGTATTTGTACCATAAACACTATTAGAATACAATTGTTTAATAACATATATGTGATATTGTAATATTTTAATGTTTAGTTTCAAATATTCAGTTTTTTTTTCATTTAATTTATTTGAGATATTTAATGTGAGCTTTCTGAATCTTATGATTATATCCGTACACAAGAAATTCTATGAGCGAGAGTAAAAGGAGCTACCAATTTTGCTGGGAAAGGTATATTTTCACATAGTTGATATAAACAATATTAAGATGTATGCACATTGGTTGTCATACAATCTAAGATATCACTTTCGCCATAGGGTGGATTACCGGTAAAAAACCTCGGTGTTCCAATATCGGTCTGGTGTAATGATGGTGTTTATGTTTTATTAAATATTTTTCCAGTTTTCCTTAATGAAAAGAGGATATTCCTCCTCTAAAATTCTACTTTTTGTATCCCTACTCTATTAGTTTAAATATTCAGATAGCATAAAATAGTAGTAAGATGTGATGCAAAAATAATTTCAAAAATAGTGTTTCATTTTCAAACGATATATTATAAAGCTGGAATTTTTATAAGACAAAGTGACCATAAATGACAAAGAAAATTATCATGTTCCATATTAGCGAGTGGCCATGAAGAGCCAACAGGCATTGGACAAAAGTTCCTGTGTAAAGGCAAAAGAATTTGTGGTGCATCACGGAGAGTCAGAGTATGAACTGTCGAGGTTCCTGCACTTCCACCCGGGGGGTTTCAACACACTGTTGGGGTTCAAAGACCGGGACATCGCAGGGAAGATGAGGACCACACAACACTCCCAAGCTGCTCATTACCTAATGGAAGAGTACAGGAGGAGCGTCACCAACAACGCAAGTCACGATCTCGAGGTTGGCACACTGACACTAGGATTAATTTTTATACTAATTACCAATCTTGATTTTTTTTTACAAAAAGAATATACATTACTTATACAAAAGTGCAGAAAAAAAGGTGAAGGGCGGGGTGATCACCCATGTAGCCGTGAGCGAGGGGGTGTCGATAGGCGCCCCTTGGACCCATTTGTATTAGTAGATTGTTTTAAAAATGTAAAGAATGAATGTATGTTAAGGGCATTAGATTGGAACAAATAACGTTGGCAAATTTTTAAAATAAGTCTTGTAAATATTGAAAATAAAATTGTATAATGTTATAAAAAATCAGTGGAATTAAATCGTTCAAGTAATAAAAGTAACATTGTAGCCCTGTGGCACCGCTATGACATGAACTGAAATATGAAATGATGGAAGGGGAGGAAGGGGGGGAGGGGGGCGCTGAAGGGCGCTTCTTTCAAGACTGCTCGGGCACTGACTTTACACGCGGCAGGTCTGTACTTAGATCATTAGTGAGTAATGTAGCATTCTAAAGTGTAAACATAGTAGAGTATAATATCCAATATAAAGCTATTTTAAAATGGAAGAGATAGTCCAAGGAAGATTAATAGTCATAATCCTACCTTTGTCGCATTTAAATATGTCTATTCTTAATGGCATACCAGAGAGAAAGCAAGGCCAGTGTGATAAACATAAAGCTAAATTTAGTTTATACTCAATTCTGGTGGGCTTTCAATCACTTATACAAAAGCATTAAGCATGCCTTACTGTAGAAGCAATTTCTTATTGCTAAACATAAAATAATTAAGTGATTACTTACCTAAAATTTTGTGTGTTAAATAAACCAGTGAAGTGGTATTCCACCTGGGGTGGATAAAATTTAATCATAAATATTATTTCATGATAAACCCTAAATAATCAGGGCCAGATTTATAGTTCGCCAGAAGAGACTCAGACGTAATGATATGCGATCTGGAAGTGCCATTTTCTCTCTCTCTTTTTCTATATATGTACATATAGAGGGCCAGATTTATATAGATTATAGATTTATATATATATATAGAGAGAGAAAATGGCACTTCCAGATTGCATATCCTTACGCCTGAGTCTCTTCTGGCGAACTATATATATAGAAAGAGAGAGAGAAAATGGCACTTCCAGATTGCATATCCTTACGCCTGAGTCTCTTCTGGCGAACTATAAATCTAGAAAGAGAGAGAGAAAATGGCACTTCCAGATTGCATATCCTTACGCCTGAGTCTCTTCTGGCGAACTATAAATCTAGAAAGAGAGAGAGAAAATGGCACTTCCAGATTGCATATCCTTACGCCTGAGTCTCTTCTGGCGAACTATAAATCTAGAAAGAGANATATATATATAGAGAGAGAGAGAGATATTATAAATATATATCTCATAGATGTAGATTATAGAATATGTATATCTTGTATTACAAACCAACTACTTTGGGGGTACAAAGTTGAGGAAAAATTATATCTAGAGGTATGCAAACAAAAAAGATTGAATACCACTTATTTAGTTAACATAAATATTCCTCTAAGCTGATTAAGTAAATTAATTAAATTTGTTAAATAATTATTTTAAGACACTCATGTTTACTAAATTATTGAATATGAAAATTAGCTCTGAAATATTATATAGTCAATTTGAGTTGGTTATGATCACTTTGATGACCTAAGGATAATCAAAAAATTAATCTAAAGATTCTAAAAGATTAATTCAGATATACAAAAAAATTACTTAAAAATTAAATGAAAAATGTGTAGTGAATGAATGCATATGACTAGATCAAACAAGCAGTTTAAAGGGAAACTAAAAAATATCCATTTAATGCAAAGCCTCTAATAACTAAACCCCGGCATACTGCTAAATATAATATTGATTTACAAATACCTGCTTCAGAAGCAATAGCTTTCCCACCTTCAACGCAGCGATTTCCAGCTTAGGGATACCTAGCGTACACTTGCATAGACCAGCAAAATGCGTTGTGAAGGTACCCATGTTATTAAATACAGGTGCGCACATTAAAACAACACAAGCAGTAGTGACCGTCATCAGTAGCAACCGTCAATGCAGTTCTTGTTGGTCGAGATACAATCCCGACTGGCAATTTCAGTTGCTGGTTGAGCTAGTCTAGTACAGTGTGTGCCGGAGACCAGCACAAACTAGCAACATTTCCGTACTTTATGTTAGTTCGAGTAACTCTGCCAGGTTCTGATACTGTGAGTATGAATGAAGTCCAAGATCCCATCGAATCTTAAGTTGTGTCATTTGGAAATAACAATTTTTTTATTGATGGTGAAATTCACCAAGAGAGCTCCTTTTTTTTCCTGGCCTCTATTTCTTCCTAGTCTTCCTCCTCACAAAACAGCGATAAAAAAAAGAAGATAATGCCCTCTTCAGAGATACACAGTTCTTTCATACTTAAAGCAGACTAAAAGCTAAATTAAAAAAAGTGTCTGTAAAATCTGTCCCCCCTAACAACTAACACAAAAAGTTGCAGGCGAGTGCTGGTCGATGCGGACAGCTATGTGAAGTAGTTCAGGTTGTAGGCCCATGCTGTGATGGTCCGTGTTGCTCCCTGTAAGTGCAGTGTGTGCTATTCTTAAAATTGCAGTGTCACATCAGGAATGTGTATTTTCCAACCAGACAAGCAAAGAGGATACAATTAATCATTGCCTACATTATCTTCTCATTTAGGAAACTGTGTGATTAAAAATGTATGATTTAGTATTGATCCATTTATAAAATATTGATAATCTTATTCAAAATAAGCGCCTTAAACTTATTCAAAAATGCCTAAAAATGACCCAAAAAAGAAAACAAAGAAAATATGACCTAAAAATTCAAAATGAGAAAAAATGTCCTATAAAAACAGTTTCCACAACCAGGGGATCATAAAAAAAACTTATGCACATTTAAGCAATGTCTGTAATATGTATATAAAGTCTACAAAATCAGGGCCCTGGTTAATGATTCATATTTTACATTTCAGAAGTTGGTGGACTGGAGTAAACCTATGCTATGGCAAGTTGGCCACCTCGGGAAGAGGTATCAAGAATGGGTGTCTTCACCCGTCGACAGGAGACTGAGGCTATTTCAGTCGAACTTTGTGGAGAGCATCAGTGTAACTCCTTGGTACATTGTACCCATATTTTGGATACCAATACTGCTGACAGTGCTTATACAGGGGTATTGGGACAATTATTCTTATATCAAACAAGGTAATGATTGAAGATCAATCAGAAGATCATAATGCCACCTATAACACAGTCAAATAATCTGATAATTTATTATTATTATTATTATTAGCACCGCGTCTTACTACCCGTTCGGGTTATACACACTTATGCTAATGTGTAATGGTAGGGTGACTGTGAGATGAAATGGAGGACCTACAGTTTAACGTGGAATCCAAACCACGGTGGAGGCCTGGCATTCCTCACATTCACAAGATGTCTTGTCAGAGGTGAAGGAAGGGTTTGGTAATCAGATAAATCTGTGCCGGGACCGAGGATTGAACCCCGGCCGCCAGCACAGAAGTCTGACAACTTACCCCTAGACTGCCAGGTCACCACTCCAATAATTTAACTTTTGTCAGCACACTAGTACCTATTTAAAATGTTTAGTGCTATTAACAAGAATAAAACCTGCTTCGGTGGCCGCACAGTCTAACGTGCTACTCTCGTGTTGGACTAGAATACCGAAGACGGGCCCGGGGCGATCAAGATTTAGGGATGAGGACGGTAGAATTTTAGAGGAAATGTATTCACATTTGTGTGAAGTGTAGAAAACCACCCACGGGTCACCAAACAGGATTCTATCTTCAATATTCCCATCACCCACACTTACAAGAGAGTAGGTGAGTAATCCGTTAGATCATGCGGCTCCTGATGTGGTTCACTACTATACAGTAGTTGTTTGTGGGAAATTTTTTATAAATCTTTCTAAAGTGTTGAGGACAGGTAAACTACTTACTTTATTAAGGTAGTCTATTTTGTCGAGAATTATAGCATTGATGAATTTGTATGCTTTGATTTACCTCACTTTTAGTTTGGTCTTAGCTGTATGCATTTTATTTTGCGTTGGTTGTTAAATATTTTGCCTCGACTATATGGTCAAAACAAATTGACTTAACATTACATACATCTTGTGAATGTGGGGAATGCCAGGCCTCCGCCGTGGTTCGGATTCCACGTTAAACTGTAGGTCCTCCATTTCATCTCACAATCACCCTACCATTACACATTAGCGTAAGTGCTTATAACCCGAACGGGTGGTAAGACGCGATGCTAATAATAATAATAACAACATTACATAAGTTTGAAACACACAGTTTCAAGTGTGTAAGCAAATGATAGTAAAAATATAGTGATGAGTCAGGTTATCTTATGGTTTATCAATAGAACTAGACGTTTACTTTTAAGTGATTGATTAATAAGTCATTAGTCACTACACAATATATTATATCTCACCAAGAGTTTTTAAAAGCAGTGGACTTCCCAACATCTGTATTATTCTTGCCTTAACTTATGGCAGAAGGGAGCGCGAGTAATTTTACAGTTTTTATAGTATTACATTTTTTTTTTGACTAGAATAAAAAAAATATTTCTCTAGAAGCAACATAACATAAGAGTTAAGTTTTCTGTACATGCTAATATCAACAGATCTTGAATATATGTCAAGGGTGTCCTGTAATTTTGTCAAAACCTTTTCTCTTTATTTAAAATGTTTTGACAACATTCCAGGACACCCATGACAGATATTCAAGATCTGTTGATATAAACATGTGAAGAAAACTAAACTCTTATGTTGCTACTGGAGAACTATTAGATTTATTTTAGCCAAAAAACCCGCCTCGGTGGCGTAGTTGGCTAACACGCTTGTCGTGTTGAGCTCTACTGCTAAGGACGGGGAGATCGAGGTTCGAATCTCCGTCGAGTGAACTGGGGGTGGGGGGTGGGGTGTTCCTAAATGGTTTTCCACTCTCCCTCCACGCAAATGCGGGTTCACTTCTTCTAATTCAACCTTCCCAATTCCATTAGAGTAATTAGTACTTAAAGCGTATAACCCGAACGGGTAGTAAGACGCGGTGCTAAATATAATATTATTTAGCCAAAAAATTTCAATTCTATAAAAACTGTAAAAATACTTTCGCTCCCTTCAGCCTTTCGGCTTTTTAAGAGAAGATATGAACTGCGAGTGAAACATAATGCTACCGACACATTGAAATGACTGGCAAACTCATAGTTTCCCATTTAAACCTTTAATTTCCCTACCCCTCAATTTGGAATTGTATCCTCCTAGTAAGTGATTTGTTTTTATTACTTTCAGACTCATTGGCGTTTTTATGGCTTATGCCTTGTTTCTTCCTGGGAGTTGTCCTTTGGTCGCTGATGGAGTACTCCATTCACAGATGGGTATTCCACCACCACCCTCCAGAGGACTCCTTTACGCTCATCACCCTGCACTTCCTGTTGCATGGGCTACACCACAAGGTGACATTTTTATACTTAAACTAGTGGACCACCTGCTTCAGTGGTCGTATGACCTAAGCCGCTGTTCTCGCAGTAGACTAGACTGCTTATGACGGTGAGATTGAGATTTTAATCTCGGTCAGCTTTATTGAGGATGGTTTTTCCCTCTCCCTCCACGAAAATGCGAGTTAACTCCTTTAAATATAACCTTCCTCATCCCTAAGACCATTAGCATCAATTAGTATTTAAGCGTATAACCTGAACAAGTAGTGAGATGCAGTGATAAAAAACAACTAGTGGATCATTACAGTGATGGCTGAAGATAAAAAATTTCTGTTAACTCACTAGGAAAATCAGGTTTTAGTTGGAAAATACTATATTTACTAACGCCTTGGACTCCCAACTTCTAAAATGAGTGTTCGTTTGTCAAAATCAGTTCAGCCATCTTCTTGGGATTTTGATTATTGAAAATGGGCTTATCATATTATTTATATATATGATGCCACTCCAAGTATAATTTTGTCTACGCTAAGAAGCAGTTCATAAGATATGGCATGCTAACTTTGGTGTTTTTTTTACCCACTAACCCAACCTCCTATCCCGTTCATCATACACAATCATAATTTTGTGAAACACCCTTCTAATATTATGTCACAATATTATGCATCCCTTCCCTCCTATTTAAAAATCATTTGTAACCTTTTATCAAAACATGTCACCAAGTTCAAGGATTGAAGTCAATTAGTTGATCATTATTTGTGTATATGTATGTGCAGAATGCTGCCCGATATGCTTGGTCGTAATGTGACATCACACATTATCTGACTTTCTCTCTTCATCACGCTTGATCATACTTCTCACTACTCCCCGACCCCCCTTTGATATGCATCCCCTCCCCCTTGTCACGCTTGATCACACTGAGCACTACTCCTGACCCCCCTTTGATATGCATCCCCTCCCTCTTGTCACGCTTGATCACACTGAGCACTACTCCTGACCCCCTTTTGATATGCATCCCCTCCCCCTTGTCACGCTTGATCACACTGAGCACTACTCCCAACCCCCCTAATATACGTATGTAGTTTAAGAACAGCCCCTAGTGAATGTGTATATTTCAAGGCTATACATTGGCTACAAAGTAATAATACAATACGATTTATTTTAATTATATAGAAAAGTTCACATTCAATAACATCAATAAAGTTTAATGTATAATATATATTTTTTAATCTATTATGTTTAAACATGTTACTAGCAAACTTAATCTAAGAGAGAATTATGAGGGCGGTTTGGAGGTGGTACCTCACATTAGTGTGAAAAACTATCTACAGTGTATCTGACTGGGATTCTAACCGAGACCTCCCTTTCAATAACCTCCAAGTTCAATATGAGTTTAATGCCCTAGTGTGTGTTTTTAGTTTTTATTGATAACATAAGGGCTGCTTCTTTAATGAATTATTTTATATGAGAAGCAAAATTAAATTTTACGGACAATTTTGAACATTCAGGACTGGGAATGGAACTATGGTACTTTCATTCAATAGTTGACCACTGAACTGCATATGGCAGGCACAAAAATTACTACAATCATAAAATATGTTTTTGAAAGAAACTATATATTTTTAAGATAAGAGTTCTCTGGTTAAGGTGAGTTGGATTATAAGATGATTGAAAATATCCATACAATTCAACGTTTATCTGGTTGAGGTTTTGTGAAACAGGTACCATTCGATAGTCAACGATTGCTGTTCCCACCTGTTCCGGCTGCCTTGTTAGGGGCCCTTTCCTACAGCCTGATACGAATGCTTACCCCTCTATGGATGCTGCATTTCTTGGCTGCAGGGATCATCACAGGTGATATTTTCTTTTCAAAATTGTGATTAAAGAATCCCTTAACTTACCTAGGTTATTAATATAGTATATAGGTGGATTACGGTAGATTGTGGTAGAAGAGAATGTGAGATAAGGCTGTCATTTTTACAGTTTTTATAACAAAAAACATTTTGGCTGAAATAAATACAATATTGCTTTAATAGATACATTTAAATTAACTTTCTACACATAGTACTCTCAACAGTTCTTGAATATTTGTCAACTGTTATTGTGCAATTTGAATATAACTTATTTTTAGCATGTATTAATTACGCTAATGGTTTTAGGGATGAGGAAGATTATATTTAGAGATAATGTACCAAAATCTAGCTAGAGGAAAAGGGGAAAACCATTTTAGAAAAAACACCATCAGTACACCCGACCTATATTCGAACCTCGATCTCCCCATCATCGGCAGTCTAGTCTATAACATGAGTGACGCTTTAGATCATGCGGCCATCGAAGTGGGTAACATAACTTTTACTCTTCATTCAAAAAAGTTTCCGTTCTAATGTTACTATGCCCATGATAAATATTGTAGAACTGTTGAGATTATCATATGAAGAAGATTAAATTAAATGTAACTATTCAAGCAATTTTTATTTATTGTCCCTAAAAATTATTATTTTTATATAAAAGTGTAGATATATTGACCTTAACTCCTGTTCCTTTCAACCCTACTTTAAGAAATAATGAAAACATTTCACTGCTGATATTATAAAATTAACACTAAGCTATTATCAAAGAACAATCCTTAAATTTAATATAATTATGTTAAAAATAGAGATGTATCAAATCCTATATTTCTCAAATCTTTGAGGTTGTACAATTTTATTTAAAAAAATGCTGTTTAAGATTAGTGTCAAGTACTATTTTGTTTGTAATGTATATTTTGTCAAAAACAATCAAGAAAACACTTTTTTTTGTAGTGAATTGATTATAATAGAATTTTGTCATTTTTGTTGTTGTGATTTTGTACTCTCCAAAATATACACATGAATATAATTAATTCCTTATATCTATTGCTTGGATTGTTAATTGAAGTCAATGTCTTCATTATTGCATTCAAAATATTTTTTCGAGATCTTTACAAATCTCGAATCTCTATAAATACCATAAGAGTCAAGGGATTCAAACGTTTCGTATCTAGTTAAGACCAAACATTCATCTGAGTACATGAGAGTGTTCACTCATATGTTTCCAGGTTACATCACGTATGACTTGATACACTTCTACCTGCACTACGGCTCCCCAAAGGCACATACGTACTTTTACCATATGAAGAGGTACCACAATCAACACCACTTCGCACATCATGACTCAGGTGAAGGGAAATAATCCTATATCATTATTTATCTTTTGCAATTATTATATTAATACTTAGGTCCAGTTTTATAGTCAGATTGAGTACACCTCAAGTGCGACGCTACACTTAATGCAGGATGACGCCTAGCTATATAAGAGGAATGGGTCAGTTTCATTAGCGAAACTCATCCTATCCATTCAAGTTTAGGTAAGTGTTGTCTTGTATTTAGTGTAGCACTGCACTTGAGGCGTACTCATTCTGACTATGAAACTGGACAGTCCATATGTTATAACATATGGAAAGTTTTAAGTTCATGTATTATATATAATGCCTGGGTAGTCCATATGTTGTATTACACATGGGCTAAGACCAAAAAGGGTAGTTTAAGAGTAATTGCACCTGCATTAGTGTGAAGATGAGATGTACCCACATCTTGTGCACCCTTAACCTTCCTATCACCAGCAATCCAGTATAATGCAAGCCTTAAACTGCATGACCACCAGTGCAGGTGGTAGTAATAATAGGTGGTGTACCCAAAGGAGTGGTTTAGGATCTCCCTCTACCTCAATTATTGATGATCACAGTCAAACATTTCAAATATGAGTGATTCATGTGTTGTCGAAGCCTATTGAGTTCCATAGGTGTAGTCGCAGTATAATTAAATTTAGAAAATTAAAACCAAATGAAAATTTAATTGGTGACAGCCTAGAGTGGTGAATTTTAATGATTAAAAAAATAAGTAATAATTGGTTAAATGAATTTTATATAAGTAACTTTTTATCAAATCATAATTAATTTTTTGTTTACTATCATGGTATATTTAAAATTGAGTCCCGTGATTTATTAAATATTAATTTTTTAATTATTTAAAATAATCAATTTGATATTTTAAAACTTTTATTTTATATATGAGCCTTATTATATTAAGAAAAAAAACCTTTTTTTATTTACATCAAATTTTAAATTATATATTTATTCAACCCAAGCTTGATCCAGCTCAATGTAAGGGATGATTTTCATGAGAAACTCGCTTGATAATGATTCAAATAAAAAAGCCAACCCAAGATCACAGACCCCTATTATAAGCCCCACAGTGCTTATAATTTTAGTTTGTAAGGTATCTCTTTATCTCTTCTTGTGATTAATGACAACTTTCATAGAAAAAAAAGGAGTAGTGTGTCTGGTACGCTACCACCAGCACTCGTGGTACTATAACTTTGGTTGGATTCTGAAAGAAAGTAACATTATAAAATACAACTTTTGTTTTTATGCGGGCAACAGTAATAACATTTTACTTTGATATTGACCAAGTGGAGTGAGGTCCTGTCTTAACTTGAACATTTGCCATATTGTCTGCCTGTTCCACGATCACTGCCAATCGCATGGACCAATTTTAACTAAATTTGGCGGACAAATTCTTTGAACTTAGCCCAGATTTTTTTTTTTAATGTTGGCATCTATTGTGAGAACATCATCTTAAACCCCATGAACAGCAGTTACTCTTTATTAATATAATATACTATTTAATATAGGCCTAGTATTCATTTATTTTCTGTCTAACTTTATCATTAAGGAAAAATATCAACTTCAAATCAAAGAAGAGACTATAAGAGATGTTTAAACCAGTGCACACAAATTGCGGAACAACTCACCCGAGCTTGGTAATACCCTTGTGCAGTAAAAATTAAATTCACAATGACTGTTCAAAATGGAATATGGAGGTTATGTTAGGGGTTGAATGGGATTGCAGGTTGTTCTGCAATTCGACCGGCTGACAGGTATACTTTATTCCGCATTTCAAGTGGGCCTTAAGTGAATGTTTGCTGACAGGTATATCTTATATCGCAATTCTAGTGCATCCATTTAAACTTGAAATCCAAAGAGAAATATTAAGATTGTAGTAACGATAAGACCATGGTGGGATCGAGGTCCATTGTTCACAGAACTAGTGGTTTCATGGTTATTGATATTATAAAGAAAAAGGTAAAATCACAGATCATATGACTTTACGCATCAATGCATTAAAAATGTTCTAGTAACTTTTATAACTGACAAATAACTCCTTTATATATAAATCAAACTGTAATCAATTTACATATATTTAATGAAACTTGTATATGTTAGAGATCTTGTTACTTTAATTTATTTGTCAAAGTCTCGCTCACTTATGGCTTTGAAAATATGAAAGTGTCAGAGATAAGAATGATGCTAATAATAACATTCAATATACAGCAAATCCCTGTGATGAATGGAGTGAAGGTGTCGCTTGTAGGGTCAGTGTATGCAGTTCAGTGGGTTTGACAGACTGATGTGCAATAGTACCTTCTGGCTCAGTGAGGAAAACAACGAGAAACTACCTCACTCTCCATTTCCCTAATACACCTTTTCAGTACTACCTAGGATTTACAGCTGACAGTGAAACTGTTGAGAATATAACCAACCTTCAGGTTGAGTACTTCATACATACTGAAACTAACATGTATATATATTTTTTGTCTCATGCAGGTTTCGGAATAAGCAGTAGTTTTTGGGATCGAATATTCAGCACAGAAATATTTCTGAAGAAACTTAATCTCATACTTAAATGGTGAAGCAGTTTGATTGTCCAGGATAAAAAAAGCTCAATCATTGACAAAATAAAAATATCCCAATTTGTTCAACTTTTTGAATTGACTGTACAGTGGCATACACATGTGTTTTGGCAGGAAGTCTCACAACGCATCCTCGCAAATTATTTATAAATAAGGACAAATAATGAAGATTTATTCTTTAAGTAGGTCTATTTATACTGTAATTACAAACTTTCCATTTGAGCCCTGCAAACTATGTCAACACATTTTCACTAAGCTTGAACACGTGGGTTCATAAACTAAAGTAGAATTTGATCAAAATATGTTTTTCAAAATGTTCACAATCAAAATACTGGTCACAAGATTATACCTTCACCTTGTCTTTGATATTTTAATCATGTTATTCAGCCATATTGGCCATTGTACAAAATCTGTTTGTAATGTTTAAAATAATACTTTACAGTTTAAAGAAATTGGCTTATAAAAAATATGTGTGAAATTGTTGCCAAATGTAGGCTTATTTGTGATACTGACATAATGTTTAAGTTATTTTATACGCAAAAATCTGATGTATATGTAAATATAAGTGTAATTGTAAATGTTTTTGTCATTTATGTTGTATGTAAAGAAACAAATAAAAACTTTGTCCTTTAAAAGGATCTCACATTTCTCTGTCAAAATATTTTTTAAATAAAGGAATTTATTAAAATGAGTTTACAAATTTATTGATGAAGAGTGCTAGTATAGTGTTGCAAACTTTTTTTTTAAATTTCAATGTCATGTCTACAAATTTAATATTGATGTAAAGATATCAGTTATTTAAAAAAACAGATTTTTATTTCTTATAAGCAAGCACCTTAATATTTGTTAACATGTATTTAAATTCATTTATGTTTTTTTAATATTAAAACCAGATAACTATAACTTTGAAATACTACAGTTGAAATACAATTTAAGTTAAATTTTTCATATTCCTATAAAAGATAAACAAAATGAAAAAAAAGTCAACTTTAGAATGTAAAATATTTATTTTTGTTTTAAAAGTTACAATATTTACGTAGTCAAAAATTGTAATCAAGAGAACCATATTAGCTCTTCCTTATTTTTTAGCACCTGACAATTATATGTATTTATTTGTTAGCTAATTGGTGAGTGACTGCTCAACGGTCAATATTTTTGTCTGCATACCCTTAGATGTAATTTTTCTTCAAATTTGTACCCCAAAATATTTTGGTGCCTAGTGGAAGTTATACATATTTTATAATGAAGAGTTTATCTGTCATGAGCATTGTGTGATATCTACATAAGGCCGAAATTAAAATAAATAAGTAGCCCCTGTGCACAAACATGTACACCTCCAAAATGAACTTTACATTTTTGACTAGATTCTAAAATTTAATGTTAATATTCTCTCAATCCAATATTTATCGACAAAGCCGTAAATAAAATTATAATCCTCTTCCTCACACCCTGCACAAGCTTCATTAGCCCACTTCTCGTACAAATAACATTTAACTCAATGTTTTTCGGTGATGGATTTAAAAAAATAGCACTACAAAACCAAAATCAACATCATTATCTTTTTTCCCCCCCTTCAGAAAATAGCCTTCTAGTTCAAGAATTTTCCCTTTGTTTAGCATTATTTCTTCCAGTGACCTTTGAATCAAGCAATTCATTTTTGTGTGGACTGCTTGTAAGAATAGTTGTGGACCTCTTCTTTCTGGTCTGATTGTGGATTTGTTTATGAACCATAGAATGCAGCTTTTGTTGAAGGAAGTTTCTGGCTGTGGTTCTTTTTGTGGCTCAGGTATCTCCTGTCGCTTTAAATTTGATGAATTAATAGAACCCAAATCATCCGCAGGCATAGACAAATTTGTAGTTTCAGCAGAAGCATAGCCTATATCTTAAACAACTTCAGGGTCTCTTGGAACAATTCCACATTTTCTGAAACCATTAATAGCTGTAGTTGGGGTGCTTGACTATTTGATCCATTATGATCTGTGTATTCGTACAATTATCGTTGTACTATTGGCAGCATAAAGCCCCCAAGAGTCGAAGGTGGCTGCGTTATCTGATAGCTTGCAATCTTAATTGATTGCTCATTTGAAGCTCATGATTTCTGCATGTCTATCATAGAGTCTGCCTTAAAATATGAGTGAAGAATACCCCTGAGCACGGGACAACTCCAAGATAGCTCAGTGGTTATAGCATTGGTGTACTAAACCAAAGGTCCCGGGTTCAATTCCCGTGTCTTGGTGTCATTTTTCAATTTAAAATATTATATTTAGATGTGGTTATAGCTGTAATTAGCAACGATAATAGCTTGGCTAGTTACTCCTAAAAATGAGTATACCTTCAATTACTTGGTTTCGAGTGTAGGAGATCTCCCTTACACTTCAAGGCCACTTCTATTCTCCATTGCAGGTCTCTTTAACACCAATAGAACAACTCCTGTTGTCATCTCTACTACCACCCTTCGCCTCAACCACGCATACAAAGATATTTTACACTTTGTACCTTTCTCAGCTTGTTTACTATCGTAACCAATCACTAAAAATGTTTACACCTATGTGTATAACATTTTAAAATAAAGGGCAATTTTGGGCCAAACTTTATAATCAAATGTATGTAAACGTGGGCCTGATACTACATATAAATTGAGTGATAATACATTCAATCCCACCGAACAAATATTTGACATGGGTATAACTGTAGTTTTAGAAATGATTTAACAGGATAAAGCCCTAATAATGAATAGAGGCACTGAAATTATGACAAAGCTGTTTTTAAGATATATTACTTGAAACATTAAAATGGCTATCAAAACATATTCACAGTCCATTGTAGAACCTTTGAATTCATAATACATGCACAGAATCAAACAAAATTAGATATTTCTATTTAAAATGACTAGGTACTTGACCTTTTAAATGCTAGCTAATTGTGGTCAATTTTGTTTAGTTAAATGAGATTTAACAATAACATTCCGATATTAAAAAAAAGTTTATTTCCCTTGAACAAAGAACATGTGTTTGAACCGGCTATTGTAATGGCTATTGACCAAAGGTAAGAACATAAACAGAAAGGAAAAAATGCAAAAAAAAAATCTTTAGTTCACTATTTGTACTATGTCACTTAATTAAGAGTTGATTTGTTACCATTTTAAATCAAAAAATAGATAAATAATATATTTTTATTGTAGGGATGTGCGAGAACATTTTTTTTCAATTCAAAACAATCTTGAGACGAGAATATAAAAAAGTATCGAGACTTGAGAACAAGACGAGAAAACATCCTTTGAAAGTAAAAAAAATTAAATTATGTTTATTAAAGTAAATATATAGTTTTTAGAGTTCCTTTTTAACATTTGAGCTGGCGCTTGCTTTAGATTGTCTTATATATAGTTCATTCAAACCCTTGAGATATAACTCAAACACATTTTAAATACAATTAATAAAATAGTGATAGGTAGTTACAATGAAGACCATTTATAAATTAATTTGATAGTGTAACAGCTTATATTGCCAAAGTTTGATATTGAAAAACTATATTTATAACCAAAAGATTTCTTAGTGAAGGATTTTTTTGGGGTGAAATACAGCCTATTTTTGAGTTATTACAGTATTATCGGAAATAATAAATTCTCGGTTTGGTTTTTTAATGTCCTTGGCCCATTATTTGCTTTTTTTTATTTCTTGATTAATTTTTTAACTTTTGAGACGAGGTCGAGATTATTTTTTTCTTGAATTTTCGAGATATTTTTGATTCTTGCACGTCCCCAATTTAATGACTTTTTATAGCGAATTTTAACTTTTTACTAAACAAAATTGAATTATTTTATTTACAACAAATCAAGGTCTCTAATACACATATTTAAATTTGAGGTATTTAATGTGCACTTTCTAAACCGATTGGTTATATCAGCACACGACTTATAAACTAACTTAAAAAACCTATTACATACACAACACCCGGCCATATATTCATCACTGTGAAAGAGTAAACCCCAATTTCAGTGATGATAAACTTATCGGCAAAGCCGGAAATTAGAGTCAGGACCCTTAACTTAGCAGACAAACAAGCTACCAAATGAGCTATAATAATTGTATATATATATTTTTTTTTATATAAATACAGGCATAAATAACATTTGTCACCTTACAAATTGGAAGAAATAAATTTTAATTTTTCACAAGTATGACACGATAACACGATTTTAAAAACAACACTGACTTTGATTTGTTCCTCAGAAACTAAACCATACCAACATTACCATGCAGAGTTATCATTGGGTGGTTTAAAATATAAAAAGCTTATTTTCTGATTTTAAAAATCTGGCAGTAAAAGCTTGTGAAAAATAAATTAATTTTGTTTAAACATTAATATATTTTACTAATGCAAAGCAGAAAATGGTGAAAAATTGATGTTTATTATAAAATTATGCAAGCTTTTTTGGAAATACAGATTTGACTCACATCTGAAATTCAAGTTACAAAACTTTATTATTTATAAAATGATTATTCCAGAATAGCTTTCATGTATTTTTAATAAAATACTGTATAATTTAAACTACACCTAATGGTATGTTAAAAGTTTTTTTAAAATCATCTATCTATATTATTTGAAGAGATTGATATTTTTGTGTTTTTATATCAATTGTAAAAAAATAATGAACACATAAAATGATTAAGAAATAAAATTAGCCCGAGAGTGCAAAAAGTTAGAAACAAATCCTTAGGATGAATGAAATGTTTGATAATACAAAGAAAAGTGGATAAAGTAATATCTAATTTATATAATTCTCATTAGGTACCTACTATTAAACATTTATTATGGACAGACTAAATGACAATACCATAAGTTATGCATCATAAACTATATAAAATGAGATTCAACTCTAAATGCAAGCTTTCATCATATCATAAAAAAAAGTCAAATACTAGTTATGAATATATTACCCCGAATCTGATTATAGTTTTTTATAACTGTACATTTATTATTATACATGTTTAATGGAATGTTACATTAAAATAAATGTATTATAAATATTCATTTGTCTACAAATATATTTCCCACAATTCAAATGAACATTAAAACGAGAAAAGTACGCTAAAGAGATTCAAAAATTTTAAAAGCAAATAAATTAAGTGTCTTGCTTCATCGAACAGAAATCATGTTTGATTTTTGCAAGAACCTTGCTTGTTTGATAAATTTTTCACACACCACTTACATAATTATCATTAAGTTTCCAACCTTTGGCCAGGTCAGTTTAGTAAAAATCTTCCTCTATACTTTCACAATTTTTACAAAAAAACTTTTACTTTTAAAAGTCAAAACTGAGTATCAGAACCCCAATAACAAAAGAAAAATAATAACAAACACTGAAAACATCTTTTACAGGCTTTTTTAAAAAAATACACAGACAGAAGACTTTCTGTACATATTGTGCTCGTCAAAACATATATTTTCACTTTTTAGTAGAAAAATAAAATCTGTTTAGTGATTTATGAATACAATTTGAAAACTTTAACCACTGTAAAATGTAGCTAATACAGAATGATTTGCAGGAATTAAAGACTATTCTGAATCAAGTTTGGCTCAATAAAGATTTTCAGATACTTTCATAATACTCTTACAGAGTCATTAATTCAGTAATCAAGTAGATGAGACAGTTCCATAGTCAAAGTGAGTACGTCCTAAATGCGGCACTAAGGGCCTTATGCAAGAAATTGATTAAGTGGATGCTTTGTGGACACTAGTGTGGGTTTGCTTGCGCCATCATAGGTTAGTAGATGGAGCGTTAGTGTGCTCTGGATCACGCTATCGGTCCGCTGAGCGGTCACTGAATGTTCTTGCATACCACCCTAAGACCAGAATGGAACGAGCTAGTCTCATAAGCAAAACTGGCCAGTTACATTTGAGTTTAGGTAGGTGTCATCATTATATTTAGTACAGCACCACACTCTAGGCGTACTAAGTCTGAATATAAAACTGGCCATTTGTCTTTATTGGTGAGTAAAATCACAAAATTAGAAACTAAAACTAAATCTAATAGAAATATTATAAGCTAATGCGGTTTTATAACTTAGATATTCTTAACGTTGCATTCCGAGAGTGCTGTTATTTAAAATTCATAATATTATGTTGAAAAATATGAGAAAATATATTTTCAAACAAATTAAAATATAATTTACTTTAATGTTTATCAAGTTTTGAACCACATATACACAAAACATGTTAGTGTTGTGAATGTTTGTAAGAACAGTTAAAATGATTTGGTTTCTCTAGTGCTTTTATGAGAAAGTTAAACCCTTAAAATGGCAAATGAACTAACAAAACTAAATCTTTTGACATGAAAATATTTAGTAAATTGAAAAAAATAATCCACATCTTTACCCATAGTCTATGCCTTTTCCCAGACTACCCACACAGTGTGACAAAAGTACGATACATTACCAGTCTCAACTGTTGTCCGGCCGCCCAATGGTTTTCCTCACCATACTCAGCTGTGGAAATGAGCTTTTCGTGGGCGGAGGATTCAGCTTGGATGCCAGTGCCACAAACGGCTCGTAGAGCGTTGCCCGCTCCATGGCATTCACCTCATAATGACGCATCTTCTCCCGCACCGCCCAATGAGCAGCTTTAGATGCTGTGTTCTCCAGGCTGCCTGCCTCTGTGGGGCGTGTCTTGTTGCCTATCACCATCAAGTACGCCTGCAGTTACATAAACATGCATTACTAGGGAAATCAGTTTCTTATATACCTTGCTAATATAGGCTTTACGATCAGTTAAATTGCGAAGACTCCGACAAGACAATGTAGTACTGGGGCATGAATATCACCTCTGAGGGAACTGTAGGTCTTGTGGAGAAAATATATATCTTCGTTTTCTCTTGGATAACTGTTGCCAAATCTCCTCACTTTCAGTTGTTGGAAGGTAGTATGGTATGCTAGTATAAGAAGGAGCTACTGGCAACATCAACAAAATAGTGTTGCAAAATCCGTCGCATATTTTAGGGGGAGAATGACCACACGAAAACCATATAATTTACAATACTGTTTCTCAATAGTAGCCATTCATTTTCCTCGGAGATGATATTCAGTGTAGCTAATTGACTGGAAATGATAAACTCGTAACTACCTCCTTCTTGTCCCTGTTGCGGTCAATGTCCCTCTTGACTGCTATGAGGACGTCCAAGGACTCAGGCTTGTCTGTGTCATACACTAGCACATAGGCATCAACAAGACCGGCACATTGGCGTGTCACCGGACTCACTTCCCGGCCGCCACCGATCAGGCCTTCTGTGTCATAGAAGCGGACCTTCTCTCGAGTGCCGCGATCTGTCTCGATGTTGGCCACATAGATGTCTTCTATCGTCGGGTGGAGTTCCTTCATTAGGAGAAGATTATACATTCACACGGAGCCTTGCTTTTACAAACAAACATGGTGTCTACTCAACTTGACCAATGGAATTTCCAACTTTTACCCTGATTTTTCCTAATCAATTCCTAAAATTTCTGACTCAAAAGTATGTCACACCCTTCGATTACCCCCCTCCCCCTTCCGCCTGTTTTTTCACTAATTTTTTTAATAAATAATTAACATTTCTAAAATTTAAATAAACATGTTTTTTATTTGTATTAACATAATCTGCCAAGAATTAGAAAATATATCACACAGCTATAAACAAAAAATTGGTTAGATCACATTGTAATTTACTCATTATTATATTTCATATTTTTAGTAAAACAACATCCCCCCTCCTTCTTTTCCATAATTTATCAAATTATTGACTTGTTCTAGTGGGGTTATTTTCAACCACTTCAAATTCCAGGCTAATTCCAGTTTTCCCGAATGGTAGAAACCCTGACAAACTATTTAAAAATTACATCACTAATATTTTTTCAGTAAAGAATTTAAGGAGAAGCAAACATTACAAACTATTAAAAAATGTCTTCAATCTGATTTTTTAGGTAATTACTACAAATATGATGTCACAAAAATATTTCAAGATATTAAAAGAAATGTGTCTATTACAATTAAAAGGGGAAGCTTTGGTAAGAACATAACTGAGAGTATCTGAGAGAAAGTTTAAAAATAAACCACTTTAATGTATTCATACATCAAGTTATGTGATCTGCAGCTGTTACTTTTGATTGATACTAAACTACGAATACTAATGAAATAAATTAAACCTGAAATTTTTCAATGTTGACCACAAATGTTTTTTGGGATTTCATAACACCCTTTTTACCATGTTCTTTATATAGCTGTGTGTAAAAAAATGCTTATTTAAAAATGGACTAAACAAGTTAAATAATAATGAGACGGTGAGTACCTACTTTATGTGTTTAACTATGATAACTATGATATTTTAAATCATACTATTGGAAAGTTGGAAATCAATAATCAATAAGACTTGAAGATGGTGAAAAATCACCGAAATATGTTGTCATTGTCATAGAAGAAAAACTAAAACCTATATAAAATAGTGAGAAGGGAATAAAAATAATAAACAAGAACATTATTAGAAAAATTATTCTTTAATGGTTTCCCATTTTCCCTTCAATAAAATTCAAGTACATTTCATCAGAAATTTGACCTTCTTCATCCCTCGCTCATTAGTACAGTTAAATATGAATAAGCTGGCTGTGTAGTAGAATGCAACGAGTTAAAAAATATGTTCGCGCTCTCCAAACTGGGGGGGCTTATATTTTCACAATGTGGTCCTATTTATAAAGTAAAGTGCTGGCCTATTTTCTTTTATTTCCTTATACCAGGGGTTCGCAAACTTTTTGAAAGCCTGTCACCTTTCACGTGTCAGATTTACTGTGCAACACTCCTGTAGCCAATATTTAAAATAAATAGTCGAAATTAGATTTGGTGGCATTTTAAAAAAAAGAAAATTGTCATTTACATTAGACCTAGATTATATTCTTTTAAATGTAAAAATATTATTATTATTATCACCGCGTCTTACTACTCGTTTGGGTTATACACACAAATGTAAAAATAGGCCTAAAAATAAAAACCAAACTACAGAACTGAATAAGAAGGAATTGCAGTAGACATGTTTTTGTTGTACATGATCTCATGGTACAGTTTGTTCATAACGGTGAAGTATGTGTTTTCTAGTATGATTTATTCCATTCTTTAAAATATGTAGTGCATACATATTGAAAATATGCATGTTGCATTTCACTATACATTTTAAGTTTTAGTTTTTACTTATAGCCACAATATCCCAGACCAAGACCGACAACGCCCCAGAACATCGTGATGCACAGTTTGGCAACACCTGCTTTATACTGTTGCCTTTTAAGTCAGATGATTTATTTTCTGATAGCTAGTGCTGTGCCTTGAACGCAAAATTAAAAAAAAAAAGTTTTGGTGTTGACATTTTAACAAATCATGCTATTCTAAGCTGTGTGGGGAAAAAAAAAAAACTTGAATTACATTAAATTTACACAGCACTGATTAATGATAAGAAATTTTGTCCAGCCTCAATATTGTGCACTAAGTGGGAGAAAAAAAAACTTTTACTTGTATGTGAAGCTGCTAAGTTAGCATTAATGTTTACCCACTTCCAGATGAGCTAGAAACTTGAAATTTGGGAAACTTATATCTTCTAGCCTGTAACTGACGAGAACATTCCAAAAAGTTAAAAATTTTAATTTTTAAACCCAGAAAAAATTCAAAATGGCGGAGCAACTTTAAAGTATGTGGGGACCTTTCTTTGGAGAACTCTTGTGACTAAATGGTAAGATCTATCAAAAACGGCTTTGGAATTACATTTGTTTACGTCCACTTGCAAAGAAAATGCATGAGGGTGTTGGGGGCTCCCCCCCCAACGAGCAGAGCGAGTTTCTTCTACAGTGGATATTTTTTGTGGCAAATACCAGTTCACAAAATGCCACTAAATTATCTCATTATTTAGTGGCTTCAAATGATTTAAGCCGACTATAGTTGATAGTATTATTATTAGCACCGCGTCTTACTACCCGTTCGGGTTATACGCACTTACGCTAATGTGTAATGGTAGGGTGATTGTGAGATGAAATGGATGACCTACAGTTTAACGTGGAATCCGAACCACGGCGGAGGCCTGGCATTCCCCACACTCACAAGATGTCTTGTCAGAGGTGAAGGAAGGGTTTGGTGATCAGATAAATCTGTGCCGGGACCGGGGATTGAACCCCGGACCGCCAGCACAGAAGTCTGACACCTTACCCCTAGACCGCCATGTCACCCAGTTGATAGTAAAGTGTGAGAAGATGAGAGAAAATCACACTCACGGAAGTACTGGTAATGTTCCCGTAGATAAGTTGTTCCAAGATCGCGGTTTTCCCCACTCCTTTCATCCCAAACACCATTACCCGGGCTGTTTTGCCCATCTTAGGCTGGAACAAGCCCGGCTTCCTGGGGCTACGACCTGAGACACAAAAACCCATCAAGTTAGGTTCTGATATGCAGCTAAACAAAGACTAGTAGCCTACATGGTTCAATTATCCAATTTATATTAAGTACAATTAACTTTTTAACAATAAAATATGTGGTGAGAAATATGCAAACACCTGTAAGGTGCTGTAGCTGCTTTACAATTCTGACTGTGGCGGAAGAAGCTGTGTACAATCTTTTTCATTTTCTTTTATTCGAGGTATTTAAAATACACTTTCTGAACCAAAGGATTAACTTATATCAGCATACTACTTATAAACTAACTTAAATCTAGAGCATCCCCAACAACCAGCCCCTTGGCTATTAATTCATCACTGTGAAAAAGAAAACCCACATTTTACCGATCATACAATTTTCAGCCATGTCAGGAATTGAACCTGGGACCCTTAGTCCATAGACAAACACGCTACCAACTCAACTAAGGTGTCGGAAGATACAATGTTGGCCATGTCCACACAAAGTGGTTTATTTAATTAGTTTTTTTTTTAATAATCTATATTATTATTAAATCATGGACAGAAAGGTTAGATTATTCATTGTTTTGTTATTTAATCAAATTTTAAGAGTACCTAACTAACTTAAGGGTCTATATAATTTTAGAGATTCTCCTTTGTGTTCTTCTTCTAAGATGTTGCGCATAGGTGCATTCAAAGCAGTGTGAACCAACATGACAAGGTGTTGAAGGTTTATTTTTTGTACATAAAAGAGGAGTAAATTGATGTTAATAAACTAAAGAATAGTCTGTCATCATTTTGATCGCTCCTTGGCCCTGAACAATTTAAAAAAAAGTACGAGTGATGTTTGAAATAGGTTTAACTTTAAATTAACAGAAAGGGATTCTAGGACCCAAACAAGCTCTTGTGATCTTCCAAAGAGTGTTGTCAGAACTATTTACAAAACTTATGTTACAAAATTCCCTAAAATTTTCAGGCTTTTCAAACATTTTAAAGTTTTGCCTAACTACTTTTTAACAGTTTTTGTTGGTGAATGATGATTTTTACATTTACATCAATGTAGATCATGGATTTTAAAGATGCTAGCAGTAAACAAACATTTTTTTTATAATCCAAAGTTAATTTCCCATTAATGTGGTATAAAAAACCCTGTACAACAATTTTATGTTAAGAATGTCAAATATCCAGGCAATTAATTTTGTTAACCCACAAGAAACACTTGCGATAGAGTTTAGGCACAACCTATGTTGCTGTGTCCAAAGGAGACCTGTTTATATTCCCCAGTTTTTATTTATTTTTAATAAATTCCCCGACATTTCCCTGACTACAGCCACCTTAGTTATCTTAATTACCTGCTATTTCATCCAAAGAGTTTAGAAAAAACTTTATTTAAAGACTACTTAGGTTACCTGGGTGAAACATTCCATGCTTGGCAAGGACACCCTTGAGCTTGGCCCCTCGTCCATGGAACGGTGCCATTTTCAGTGGATTTTTATTTCTTACATAAAATAAAGGTACCGGTAACGTCCTAACGTACTCAACCTCGCTTAAGAATGTGCAAGACTGAGTTGCTTGACGAACTAACAAGTCAGACCTTAAAAATACACTAATATCGGTTATTTACCAATTAACTCAATTGTTCCCACTACACTAAATACATGATATTGTCTTGGTAATTGAGGTAATACTTGTCATAAGTAGGCCTACATTGCTGAGTACCATTAATATCTCTAGATATTTAAAGTACCTATTAGCATATACATACTAATTATTAGGCTACATTGTGTTGATTTAATAGCCTAGATACTTACTCTGGTGTAAGAATTATACATGGACTAGACCAAGAACTGTATATTATTTTTTCCATCGGTCTAGTTTGTTTGGCTTGCATCTAAACTAATTATCATATGTCTTCACCAAACATTTTTTGGATTCTACATCGATTTTATAAGTGACTATACATCGTAAATACAAGAATAATAAAATGCAATTAATACAATACTATGCACAAAATACGTCAAAATTGTCAACAAAATTTTGTTGACATTTAACAGTAGATCTAAACATTTAATTGAGGTTTTTATCTGTGGTTGAGGCGACTGCACAAGTGGGCTGAAGAGATCCACATCCACAATAAACTAACTGTTTTTATCCAACATTAGAAAAATTAATAAAACTAACAATAATATGATTCTAAAAAGAAGCATAGGTAGCAAACGGAGAGCAGATATGGTTCTAATAATATAATCTTACAAATTGGTACAAATTTAAATCTGCAGTAAAAAATGTGGTTCTTGCGTAAACTTTAAGAAAATACAATATTTAGAAAACATAACCTCAATTTAAAATCCAAAGTTTAAGATGCCTCAGTTTTTATATTAAAAATTGCGGCACCAGCACACTTGTGGGGATTGTAGTACTAGGTGCCTACAACGACCCTGGAACCAGGTTCTTCTGGAAATTTTGAGATATTTAACTTTGAACTTACATCAGCTAACCCCATAAAATCGCCAGTTAAAGGTGCCACAGTTTCTATATTTGAAATTGCAGCACTAGCACACTTACCTAGATACCACTTAGTAATACAATCCCCATCAAATGTGCTCGTGCCGTAATTTCAAATATAGAAACTGTGGCACCTTAAACTTGGCGATCTTCGAAGGCTAGTTGTATGTTTGATGTAAGTTCAAAGACAATTATCTAAAAATTCCCAGAAGATCCCGGTTCCACGACTATGTAGGGTTGTTTTAGGTACCTAGTACTACAATCCCCACCAAGTGTACTTGTGACACAATTTCACATATAGAAACAGTGGCACCATAAAATTGGCGATTTTAGAGGTCTAGCTGATGTAAGTTCAAAGCCAAATATCTCAAAATTTCCAGAAGATGAAGGTTCCATGAATATGTAGGGTTGTTTTAAGTACCTAGTACTACAATCCCCACCAAGTGTGCTCGTGCAGCAATTTCAAATATAAAAACTGTGGCACCTTAAACTTGGCGATCTTGCTTCAAATAGTACAAAAATCCCCAACAAGTGTGCTCGTGCCGCTTGGAGTCAATTTTAAATTGAGTTTATGTTTTCAAAATTATTTATTTTCTTTAAGTTTCCTTAGGAACCTAATCTTCGTGCCACATATTAAAATATTGTTCCAATTTGTATGATAATTTGTACTAATCATGTGTTCTAAACACGTTTAATTATTTACTTATTATTTCTTAAGTTGTCCCTCTGCGTACATCCCTTTTTTTCCCCCCACCAGAATAAATGTTTATGTGGTTGTGAAAAAGTTCAGTCCGCTACAGCGCAAACATATTTATTTTAACTTTGCTTTGGAACAAAAATATACATGTTATATAGTATATAAAAAATATGCTTAAAATAAAAATAGACTTTTTTTTCTCCTAAAAGAAACTTTACTCGTTAATAATTGTAAAATAAATATATTACTATTTAACCACTTGATTGGTTAGACTGGTAAAGATTATCTAAAGTCATGGCTACCATTATTACAATATTTCCCTATATTTTGGTGTTGGCAGTTGGCACTCTCGAATCACCATGGATACAAAAGAGAATATCTAATAAAGGAAGTCTTTAGATAATTAATTAATTTGAGTTGAACACGCATAGAAACAAATTCTAAGCGAATTTATTTTCTGAACCTTTCTTATGGCATTATAAACACTTTTTCTTGTTTTAATTATTTTCAACTTATCCATAAACACCGACACTTCTGATTCATTTAATATAAACAAAATTGTTTTGTTTTGTTTTGTATGAAATTATTATGAATATCCCATATACGTGTATATTTCACTTAACAACATTTAAATAACGCTTCTAAGTTGAAGCTCACCATTCAAAAGTCTTCTCTATAAATGTTTGAAAATCAGATGGTTCTCCCACGTGAAACCCCAAGATAAGGGATTTACAACAGTTAGTAGGCTATTTAGTGGCGCCACATCGCGGAGATCCGAAAATACAAAGCGCTTCTCTTTACTATTGATCCTTCCGCGACAGTCGGGTTCCTGTCACAATAGAGCATAGTCTTAGTTAAATCAGGAAAAGTTTTATTCGATGACATTCAATTTTAAACAGATTGTTAGTCAACTCTTGTATAAAAATGTATATTTTTAATCACCTGTTGCTATTAAAAATATCTTTCAAAGGGATTATTAAAGTAGTTCCTAACTACCATTAGCAGTGAGTGTACACGGTACAAGAGGGATTCTGGCCCTGATGTAGCAACATGTCCTGTGCGGGTTGGCCGGCATCAAGGGGCGACTGGAAGATAATTGTGAGTGGGATTAAGCTCAAAAGGATTAGTGAAATGGATTGTTATTGGTCAGTTCAAAGGCTAAATGTCAACAAGATATTGCACTCAAAGAAATGTGAAGCTGTTCATTTTTAGTTATATCATTTTATTAAAAATGAACATTAATAACGGAAGAAGAAAATGATATTTTTGGAGTGAATTTGTAATAATGTATCATGCCTCACAAAATTGAATTTACAGTCGTGTTTGCGTCAGGTAAGGTTAAAATAAATTATTTATTTCAATATACAGTAGTTTGTAATAACTTAAGGCGTAAGCAATCATACACACACACACACACACACACACACACACCCACACACACACGAAAATAATATACAAGTTATTCATTACTATGTATTGTATGTATTGTTTTATTTCGAATTATAAAATGCTTTTTTAAGAAAGTTATATTTTCCTATCAGATTATGAAAACATAATAATCATTATTTTAGTTATATTTTTACATTAGGCTCAACCAACTGTTTTTTGTCATTTTTCTTTTCAGGGCAATTTAGATTGCTTAGCATCAATCCAAGCATAAGAATATCACATTGTTATTACATTTAGTTCAAGTTATCTTTAATCCGTAATTTGGTCGAGGATTGAAAAAGTATAATTTTCTGATAACACTTAAATTTTTTAGGAGATATTTCCAGACTAAAGATATTATATTCGGGCTATGAGTTAAAATTGAGATAATGTTCATAATTTTTTTATAGATTTTTTTCATTTGTGATATTCGTTACTTTCTTTTCTTTTTTTTAAAAAATTCATGGTATTGGACTCATTTATATTGAACTAAATAGGATAACAAAATAATTTTAATTTAAAGTAAAGTATTTGTCTAAAAATAGGCTACTGTTTTTATTCTGAATTTTAGTAAAATTTTCGATTAAAAGTAATCAACATTTTCAATAATCGTTCTTTTTTTTTACCACAAAACCACAAATATTCCAGCCAATATAACATTATAGAACCTACAGTAGCCCCATGGCTTCTTTGGTGCTGACTGACAGCTCACAGCTGACTTTTGACAGTCAACATTTAGGTATAGACCTAAATCAATATTTGTTTTTATATTTTATCGGGGATTAAATGGTTTGAATCCTTGATGGGTAGACTGGGTGTTATGTTCCCACAATGTGAATTTTCCTCATATCCTCTAGAATACTCTATTGCAGTCATTATAACACACATTAGCTCAGCCGGTAGAGTGTTTGTCTACCAAGCAAAGGATGCCGGGTTCGACTACTGGAATTAAGGAGAAAAACTATTATTGATGAAATGAGGGTTTACCCCTTTCACAGTGAAACATTACTGGGTGGTTTGTCAATTCAAGGTTTAAGGTAGTTAGGCAGACGATGTTGAAAGCCGCACATGGCCGTCCTTGTATGCGTTGAGCAACGTTAGCACCCTTAATGCCGGGATTACTATCAACTTAACTTTACTTAACGTAACGTTCACTTAAGTTTCACTTAACTTAAGAAAACAGATGTGTGATCACGATTCACGTAACTTAACGTAACAATTCGATCAAATTATCTCCATTATAGAGTATGTATTTTTATCTGTGATTTGGCCAACTATATTTAAAAAGTGTTAATGATCTGTGATTGTTTCGATTTTCTATCGATATTAATAACTATTTATCACTAAACTTTTTCGATAAATTTAGCTTTCCTTTTTTTATTATCTTAAATCTACTTTAGCTTAATAATACCATGAGCTGTGAAATATATTGTATATTATAGTTGGTCATAAAACCAACACATTAATTACTAAATAGCCCTGTTGACGTCACTGCCATAATGATTGGCTGGTTATATCACGTGATTCTTTTCATTAAACTTTCACTTTACGTGAAATATCTCACAGGACATCTATTAAGTTATGTTAACTGAAGGTGATCGTTTTCATTTAAAAATTCAAGAAGAACATTTACGTTAAGTTACGTTAAATCAATCTTAATTGAATGTTAAGTTGATCGTGATCCTGGCATAAGAGATTCCAACAAAAGGATGCAGTAAAACAGCAACACATTTATCATAATATTGTAAGGACCATACAATATTAACATTAAACATCAGAGCCCGGATTTTGATAACATAATATATATATATTTTTAAATAATATAAAAAGAGCTAAAAATTCTAAGAAAATGGCTTCAATATAGAAAAAAAATAACGACCTTAGAATATGAACAAAAACTCGTAACAAATTCACACTACTAAATCAAACACGCACTTGACAAATTAATACTAAAATATGTATACGCAATTAAAAGCCTTTTAACGTTTCGTTTCACTTAATTTGTTTGAGATATTTAACGTGTATTTTCTGAACCGACTGATTATATCAGCACACTACTTATAAACTAACTTAAATCTAGAACAAACACAACATCCAGCCCCCCACCCATTAATTCATCACTGCGAAAAGTCTTTAAACTCTTGCTTTCTACTAAATGTATCAATTTACACATATATGCTATGGAAGTAATAGTTATCCCCTACTAACTCAATCCCTTTCGGATTGATTGCGTTGTCTCCCCAAGAATGTGTATTTCCCAAACATAAAAGCAAAGAGGGTATATAACGTTAATTGCCAACATTAGCTTCTCATTTCGACAAAATGTGTCTCGAAAAAAATATTTTTGAGTATTTATGGATTTATAAAATATCGATACTATTTAAAAATCTACTTATTGAACGCACATCCCTAAAATTGCCTAAAAAAGATACAAAACAAGAAAATACTACTAAAAGTTCAAAATGACAAAAAATATGACCAAAAAATAACCTATAAAATACTTCCACAACCAGGGATTCATAAACAGATTTTATATACACATAATCATTGTTTGTAATGTATAAAAAATGACATATCATAAAAATCCCGAACTTGGTTATCATTATTCCTACTCTTTTAAATTAAGTTGGCAATAGCTACTGTGTCAAACGTATTAGTAAAAATACTCCTTAGAA
>CABFOW010001980.1:0-40642 GCA_902141385.1 Timema californicum
TGAACGTTTGTGAAGGTCATTGTTGAATTATTCCTGCGTCGCGTGATTACGTCTCCCCAGCGCGCCCGACGCTCACCAGCTGAACCCTCTGATTTATCGATGCAGGTGGCTAATAACACACCCATATTTCAACAGGCGTGTTTGTTCAGGAACAAGATTACACAGCTACCGGGGACACCTTTGATAGGAAAGTAAACGGGTGATCCGATTTATGCATTTCCGTTCTGTGATCAGCCTTTATCTAAGGAATGGTTGTTATTTTGTGTTTAAACCTATTTTTGAGCCAAGATTACATTATTATAGAAATGGGACGCTCGAATACTTGAATCCCTCGAATATGATGGTATTCGAGATATTCGGGATTCGAGAATCGCACCAAAAAAATATCTAAAATCCAAATATAAAGGCCTTAGATTGAACTCAAAATGCAATTTTTCAGGTATTACATAGATTTATATAATTAGGAGAAAAAAAATCGAATTTAGCTTCATTTATATAAAAAATAAAAGAAATAAATCATCCATTTTTTAAAATAAAATCGTTTACAGAAAAAACAATTTATTGTTTAATGTCTTATTTTTCTTGAAACGTAATAGAAAAGACAAATAAACAGAATAGAACTGTTCAGTGGTGCCAAACCTTTTAAAAATAAGTTTTATTTGCTATACTAATGTTCTATACAAAATATTTTCAATTTTTACGATTAGTATTTGAAACCGCTACTAGGTTACTCAGACAAAATTAACAGGCACGCTTATTTAACTTTAGATGAAACATGATTCACCACATAAATAAAATAATTAAATAGCTAAATAAAAACTATCTATATTTTCTGTATTTAGATGGGTCATAACTTATTGTGTTATTGTAGTCCAATTAATTTCCCTTGTAATTAAGGTCTTAATTAATTATACATTGCTATAATTACTTCCTACTATGCTAACTAAGTAAATATGAAATGAAAACACTACTGTAAATATGAAGTTTCCTTTATAGTTGACACTAAATTCTGGCAATCAAACGTAATATATTTTGCTAACAAATTATTTTATTTTATTTACGAGTAAAATTATGCTAATTTGTTTGCTTTTTTAAAATATGGTTTTCACCTTTTTTACTAACCAAAAATGTACTTTTGAAGATTCGAGAATTTGAATCTTGATTCGAAATACGAAAGAAAATTTTGGGTACGGATTCGAGAGATATAGGATTAGAACCATCTCTAATATATTTAATATTCTGTAATCTTGGCACAAAAATACGTGTATATGGTGTAGTGAATACCACAATACTACAATTTTGTTTTTTGGTCAAAACATAAATGAAAGTTTCATGATCATTATCCACCGGTGTCATAAAACAAAAACCTAATATATTAGATTTAATATAAATATGTGCGTTTAACTTTCTTTAGGTGGCGCTGTGGTATTATTTCGGCAAGGATAGACGCAACACGAAACACACGAAGACATAATTTGCTATATATTAAAAAAAAGCAAGCACTAGGAAATAGGATAGTCTTCGATTCATTAACCAAGCAAACACTACTCATGATCTACGCAACTCGCTTAGCCTGCTCACAGGCTCAGTGTACCTCCCCCGATTAGCCGCGAGCTCGCAGAGCACGGGAGTGTGGCGGGAAGTATTCCTCCAAAGTGAACTTTTATTAGGCGCTGATACAGCCTAGTATATTAGAACATTGACATCTCCTTACTTTATGACATTAGGAGCTCGTAAGATCATTGCTGCACTTAAAAATGTACGCTATCTATCACTATCTCAAGCTTGTTCTATCCAGTCCACCTCACTACACCCTATTTCTATATTGAACTAGTTATATTCAGTCCTCCTAATTACACACTATTTCTATATTGAACTAGTTATATTCAGTCCACCTCATTACACCCTATCCTTATATTGAACCAGTTATATCCAGTCCACCTCATTACACCTATTTCTATATTGAACTAGTTATATTCAGTCCTCCTAATTACACACTATTTCTATATTGAACTAGTTATATTCAGTCCACCTCACTACACCCTATCCTTATATTGAACTAGTTATATCCAGTCCACCTCATTACACCCTATTTCTATATTGAACTAGTTATATCCAGTCTACCTCATTACACCCTATCCCTATATTGAACTAGTTAGGGGAAAGTTGCCAATATCACACCGGATCCTAGATCGCAACACTGTATTTAAAAATGAACCAAATGCATTCGTGCTCTACCTAATGAATCAAGATTGAACTATGCAGCTCTCCCATGATGCTTTAGTAGTTTGGAGACTTTCCGTGTTTTCATTTGTGCTTTGTAAATGTTTAAAGAAAATAAGGTCATTTTATGTAATATTTTAATCATTTTCCTAAGTACCCAGGCATCAGGTAAGACAATGATGTATCAACTGCTTTATTAATATTGATATGCATACTTTTAAGAAGCATTTATTGCAGTTAAATATTTGTTTAGTCCAAGCATGTAGTTTGGGGAGGCAATAGTTCCATAAAATGGCCTGGTTTACAAAATCTACTAGGTAGCTTAAATAGCACCGGTGCGATGTATGCATCTTGAACAGGGTTTTATTTTCTTTTGTTATAGAATCTCCTTGCAATGGCTAAAAGGGCGTATGGAAATCGGAGTACAGAAGATATGTCCCGTGCTCTGATGGAATTTAAAGAAGGGAATTTTAAACTAAATGAATGTTGCAAGAAGTATGAGTTACCAAAAAAGACTTTTTGAGGCATTTGCATGGAAAAGTTAATCGTGGGGTTAATCGTGGTAGCAGCAAGACTGTGAATGGTAGACAAAGAAGCTGAAAAGGAACTCGTAAATGCAATTTTAAAGTTTGAAGAGAGCATGTTTAGCCTTACAATAACTGAAGTTAGGAAGCTAGCTTTTCAAGTACTTATTGCTAATCCTCATCTACCCAATCCTTTCAACAAAGAAAAATAAGATCGCAAAAAAAAATGTATTATGCCTTTATGAAACGAAATCCTTCTTTCAGTTTAAGACAACCTGAAAATTTGTCTATTGCTAGAGCTAGGGGTTTTAACAAAGAGAGTGTATTTCAATTTTTTTATGTGTTGACAAATATTGTCGATGAAAATGGACTGAACGCCTTAAAAAAATTTAATGTTGATGGATCTGACTTCTCTACTGTACAAAATAAATTGCCTAAGGTAGTAACACAGAAAGGATGGCATCAAGTGTGTGATATTTCCAGTAGTGAGAAAGGGGTGAATACTACAATCGTCTGTTGTACAGTAGCCCCATGGCTTCTTTGGTGCTGACTGACAGCTTTGAGACGTTACCAGACCAAATTATGTATACCTACGCCGGACCAAATGATCTGTAAAAACATGTGTTTAGCAGCTATCACTTCTGACGGTCAAAATTTAGGTATATACCTAAATGTTGACTGCCAGAAGTCAGATGTGAGCTGTCAGTCAGCACCAAAGAAGTCATGGGGCTACTGTACAAGTGCCAGCGGAAACTTTGTGCCTCCGATGATTATATTTATGAGGCTAAGAATGCACCCATCATTAAAGTTTGGTGCAACACCAGGAAGTATTGTGGACATTTCAGAGACAGGCTATATTAACACGGAGATCTTCATAAAATGGTTGAAGCATTTTACTGATTACGTCAAGACTTCTGTAGATAATAAGGTTTTGCTGGTTCTTGATGGACCCACTACACACTCAAAGAATTTTGAGACTACGTCTGCATCCTCCCGATATGGCAATATTCAAGCCCTTTCAAACATATTACGATGAAGCACTTTCCAAGTGGCTGTGAACTCACGAGCAACTTGTCACTCAGTTTCAAGTTTCTGCTTTAATTTCCGAGGCATACAGCAGAGCAGCCACCGTGAGTAATGCATTGAGTGGTTTCAAAGCCCCTGGAATCTGGCCTGCGGGCAGAAATGTATTTTCAGACGCCGACTTTGTTCCAGCCAACATCCACTCACCAGTCAATTACTTAAATTAGCTTGAAGAAACGCCAATAACGCTTCCTCCTGATGATAAGCAAGAGTGCCAAGAAGAGGAATTCACGATTGTCCCAGAGAATAATGCAGCTAAAAGATCACTAAATGTTAATCTTCCAAAAGTCTTTGTGTCAAAATCCATTATATAAGCCCTTTGCCACGCCCAACAAACCAACAAGGGAAAATACAGATAAAAGGTGCTCAAAGAGCTGAGATTTTGACTTAGAGCCCATATAAAAATAAGCTCCAGTAAGTTATGGAGAAAAAAACTCTTCAAATAGCCAATAAATTGAGAAAAAATAAAACAGCTGCTGATAAAATTGGAAATTCGTCACAAAGTCAAAGAAGAGCTCAAAAACACCCAGAAAATAATAGTAATCACTCAGCATCAGCTAAAAAAAATAATTAAAATTTACGGAAAATGTTGTCAATGAATTTATTGCTGACGTTGGAGGATTTGGTGCAATGTCAATTATGCAAAAAATGGGCTCATAAAACATGTGCATGCGTTTCGGATTTTTTTTAAATATTTAAATGTGACTGTTGCACAGAATTGCAAATCTAAATGTTAATGTCAGGCTTTTTTCAACATATAGATTTTAATTTTTTTTAAATTTACATACATATTTTTTAGATTTTTAGCCTACTAAATCTATGAATTTTACTAGTTCAACATTCAGTGTGGTTTTTATTAATAAAAGGTTACTTTGTAAATGTTGTATAAACATTTGACAGTAGGTAAAACTGATTTAATCTTTATGTATAGCGAGTAACCAATCGGCTGTTACCTTTTCTTTAATAAAGCTAGGTTCATTTGTTGGGAATATAGTTTATATTTTTAAATTTTGAATAGACTTTACACTTTTGATGTGATGAATAATATTTTGTTGTGTATTTTTTGTGACATACATAATTAGTAAAATATTCAAGTAAAAAATATATATTTATTTTTCAAACCTATATATTTTAAGTGGAAGTGCGATTTTAGCAACCCATGGTGCGATTTAGGAGACTGGTAGCCTAAATGGCGCCAGTTTCGTATCTTTAAAAATAAGGCCAAAATAAATATTTAAGGTTAAGATAATATTGTGAAAAAATTCAGTTCTTTAGCCAAAAAAGCCACATTCATGTTGTGATATTCATTTTTGTTAATATATGAGTCATTTGGATTTTATGCGTTGATTTCTAAAACGTGGTGCCATTTAGGCTACTTTACCCTATATACAGTCTACCTCACTACACCATATCGCTATATTGAACTAGTTATATCCAGTCCTCCTCATTACACCATATCAATATATTAAGTTAGCTATATCCAATCCATTTCATAACATCATTTCCATATATTGAGCTAGTTATATTCAGCCCATCTCATCACACATTATCCCTATATTGAACTAGTTACATCCAGTCCACCTCATTACACTCTATCTGTTTCAGGTCAATTCTAATATTCTCCTCCCAACTGCGTTTAGGTCTTTCCAATGGTCTCTTCCCATTGGGTTGGCCAGCAAATATTCTGAACGAGGTTCTAAAATCTCCCATTTGCGCTGCATGTCCTGACATAGTAATCTACACGACTAGATTATCCTAACAAAGCTTTGTGCTGAGTATATGTTATGTAACTCATCATTATGTAACCCCTTACACTCCCCAGTAGCCTTATAACTTTTTGGACCAAATTTCTTCCTAAGCACTTTATTTTTGAACACCCTATGTTTTTCATCTTTTATAGTAAAAGACCACACTTTAACACCCATAGAGAACAACAGGTAAAATTATTGTTTTGTGTATTTTGAGTTTTACCCACAGCACAATTAGATTACAAATTCTACTCAGCTGAGATTCAAACAAAATATCTTGGAGCACATTATCTGACGCACAGTTCCTACAAAATGGTAATGTTGTGCTTGCATTCGTGGATCCTGGATCTTGACTTTTCACAGGTTCAGAATTTGCAAATAACACAATTTAAAAAAAAACTTAAATGTAAGACAATAAAATGGTACGAAACTGTAGTAGGCTATATATTTTTTCAAAACGTTTTATCACAGTTTGTAACAGAATTTTCAAATATTTGTTTTCAGTGGTTTGTCCTTGAACAAGTTTTTCCCCTTAGAATAGGTATGCAGTTTTATTTATCATATAAAAATACCATAGATATACATTTTAACCAAATTATTAAAGGCATTTTTTTTAAACTTGAATTATAAAATACCCTTTATCAGTCAACTACAATTAATTTTAAATGCAGAGTTAAAATCATGAATAAGCCTCAATGAATGAGCAACCATTAATTAAATATCAAGTTTGAATGAAATCCATCAAACAGATTCTGTTATGTCTCTAGATAAAGACAAACAGACATAAAGGCAAACAGACAGAACTATATATATAATTAAAAAACACCTTTTTTAGTTAGGAAGAACACAATATATTTCCACGGCTACGATACTATCTTTATATGAGAAATGTAAAATAAAGTCAACTTACAAATAGATTCTGGAAAAAAATTGCCTTACACAAAAATGGGGCTGTCACTTCTTACCGATTTCTAAAAATTATTTTTCTTTAGTTGGGGAAAGGAAGCCACCTTTATACCAACAAAACAATATAACTTTTTAATTAGTGAATAATATCGACAAATCTCGCTGAAACAAGGCATTTTGAAATAATAAAAATAGTAAGCTTTGGTGGCTGCATGGCTTAAGGCATTACTCTCGCAATAGACTGTACTGCTAATGATGGGGAGATCGTGGTTCAAATCCAAGTCGGGTGTGTTGAGGGTGTTTAGAAAAAATAGTTATTCACTCTTCCTCAACACAAATGTGGGACATTTCCTATAAATATAACCTTATTTATCCCTAACATTTTAGTGTAATTGGTAAATATACGTATAGATGGAATGGATATTAGGATGGGATGGAATAGAACGTAAGAAAAGGTCGGTTATTTTACAGTTTTTGTGGTAAAACATTTTTTTGGGCCTAAATAGATCAAATATTGCTCCACTACAAACATATAATTTAATTTTATTCACATGGTGTCCTCAAAATTTCTAGAATATCTGTCAAGGATGTTCTGGAATTTAATGACAACTTTTTCTTTTCATTTAATAAATGTGTTAGATAATGCCACCATGCTAGTGAAAAATAGTCAGGAACTTTTGATAATACCATGCGAATAAAACTAAACTCTGTGTTGGTACTGAAGCAAAATTGTATCTATTTTGGCCAAAAAAAGATTTGCCACCACAACTGTAAAAATGCTGGTCTTTTTTTCTTTTTCTTTTTTGCGTCTCCTTCCACCCCGCCTTAAGGCGCTGCGCTAAAAATGCTACTGATAGTTTTAATGTATTCCCAGGAGTAGATAGTAAACATTGTGTGGTACCTACCCCACTAAGGGTAAAAATACGTGCCACGCACTGAAGAAACGGAAAATTACTTTGAGTTGTCCTGGAAACCTGGGGTTGATTTGTTTTGCTCTGTTTTGTAATTATATAAGGTAGATTGATGAAGATGGGGCGGGGGGTGGGGTAGACAGCTGTCGCAACCTCTTCCTGATTCGGCTGCTTCCTTCTCTAATTTTATGTACACACTGTTTCAATACACTACACATTCAGACAATGCAGATATGTGTTGTGGTTCTTGGGTTTGTCAAATAACTTATGTACAGTACATAGCAGCGATGTTGTGAACGTATTATACTCATATATCAAATGTATATTAAATGCGTAAGAAAAGCTTCAAACACAAAATAAGTCTCAAAATGTATTTTATTATTATTATTATTATTATTATTATTATTATTATTACAGTGCATGTCACACCAAAATAATTAACGACCATAGCTACTAATATTGTATAGTTATGTTTATTTGTTATAATTAAATTCACGAGCTGATAAAAATATTTCAAGTTCCAAGAGTAATTAAGCCACAGAGAAAATATTATCTAATTCTATTTTGTAAATATTTAAAATTCGTCAAATTATTCAATTAACAACATGTAATAGGACTAACATTTTATTATGAAAACCTAATTTGATAGCACTTGTCAATATAATAAAAAACAATTATTTCAATAAATGAAACATTAAGCACACCTGATTTTTATAACGGACTATTTACATACATAAGATATTTTCATTTTAATTCCCTTTAGCGAGTGATAAATTTAATTCAATCATTGTAAATATATCTATATCAATCATATAGTTGAGATTTTCCTTTCCTCTGTTTTTTTCTAAACTATTTAAAATTAGTATTTATTATCCATATAACGTAATCAGTTTGTTTGTTGCTATTTAGTACGCGTGTATAAACGATAGATTTAGGCCTATCTATTATTAAGTTTGGAACTGGCAGGTTTAACCTATCTTTATGTTCTTGGCTCGTGAAATCAGGGTTTGAATCCCTTTAAGGTGCTTTAAGATGGGATGGAAGGCACCTTGAAATAGATTTTGTATTTCGGTAGTTATTAAGCCAAATATGCCATGCATTTGTTCAGTAGGGATGTTTAGCTTAACGTTCTACAATCTAAACATTATTGAACATCTGCCACTATCATAATTACATTTTAACACAACTTTTAGAATAAAGATAAGATATTCTGTTTTATCACATCTTATTACCCCTTCAAGCTATAAAGATGTTTTACTCTCTCTCAGAGAGAAAGTATTGTGATCGTAAAAAAAAATCTAACTCAAGATTTTGATAAATGCCTACATTTCATGACTCCCTGAAACCAAAATATTGGTTTTTTGCAATGGCATATGTTTGTCAGTCCATCTGTCTGTCTTTCTGTACCTCAGGCTAGAGCAGAAACTATTTTACAGATTGGTATGCAACTTGATTTGGGATTTTCATAAGTTTCCTCGGAGGGTTTTTTGGAATTAGATATCCAACCATAAATTTAAGGGTATCTTACTGATTGGAAAGAATAGAAACAAAATAAATTTTCTTGAAATTTGCTCTAACGATTTTGATTAAATTTTACATCTAGATATTGTTTATTATTATATTTTCTCATTAAAATGACTTTGAGGGTATTTTACATGAGGACATTTTCCAATTCTCATAATTTCTTCATAGCTATTTGAAATACGAATTTGTTAGTTTTATTTATGAAAGAATAATAAACAATTAAAGAACAAAGAGCAGATGCTCGCCACTCGAGATATAGACCGGAACTGACAAAGACGGTTGCGTGAGACGCCCCGGTGACGTCATCACAGAAGTGACGTCACAAATCTAAAGCGGAACAGTTACCAAACTCGTGTTTGTTATTATAGGCCTAGTTAAGAGAATGTTTATTTATTATACACAACAGAATTAATGTATCATTGTAAAATTGTAATACTATAAAATAAAAAATATTATATTTGAAATATATTTTTGTAGAACCAATAATTTCTCAGCGATAAGCAAATATATAGGCCTATACGTATTAATTCAGGTAATTGAAAATTAATTTGATTCTCATAGTCTTTGTTGGACAGATACAATTTTTCTATAACAGTGTTCCCAGTTCCCAATGCCATAAAGTAAGTAACAGTGTATATTAATTCATTTATGACCTTTGGTGTAATCTTTCTACGACAATGTGTAGACGTACTATCTCGTTTCACAAATCCTACGAGTTTTTAGTAAATGTATATTCCATGATAAAGCGATAGAAAGTCCTTGCAGTACACCGTAACATTTTTTTTATAACACCACGTCTTACTACCCATTCGGGTTATACGCTTTTGTACTAATTACGTTAATGGTTTTATGGATTTGGAAGGCTATATTAAGAGGAAGTAAGCCTGCATTTTAGTGGAGGGATAATGGAAAAACATTTAGGAAAAACCACCATCAGTACACCCGACCAAGATTCTAACCTCATCTCCCCGTCATCACCAGTCTAGTCTACTGCGAGAGTAGTGCCTTAGACCATGCGGCCACCGAAGTGTGTCCATACAGAGCTAATTAATAAGGATAAGGATAGGATAGGTATAATTTAGGATAAATTTACCCGCATGTGTTAAGGGAGTATGGAGACCCCCTTAGTTCTCAACCCTCTCTGTAAACTCCACCGGAATGTGAGCCCCGACTTTTTGCTATCAGCAAACCAAATTATATGAGCCTGGCACCTAGTCCACATAACCTTTTACCTTCATAGATGGTCATGTTCAAATGCTATTTAATGTTTATAAACTGTTTAGATTACCGTGTGTAGAAAATTGGATTCAATATCGCTCCGGAAGCAATACTTTAATTAAATAAGTCAAAAATAGTTTTATTTGTAAAAACTGCAAATATATGGATCTATCTCGCCTTTCTTTTCACCTCTCCTTAGGGACGAATTTTCCACATTTAGGTTTTCAACTCTCCATCCAAGCGAGCACAGACTAATTTTTGTAAATCACCCTCCAAATACCCAACTGTTTGGAACGTCGTAATAGCTTTATGTTACTGAAAGGTTATTTACAACGGGATGCAATCTTAACTATGAATGAAAAGCCAGGGTTCGTTACCAACAGAATAAAATGGATGGGGATTTTTCCATTAGTAGTTTTGCATCCTCTTTCAAAATGAATTAGCTAAATTTAATTAAAACTCACCCTTCCTACCCCCTGTCGTTATATGAGCTAGAACCGGGGTGGGAAACCCTGTCGTCAATCGCCACAAGTGATGAACTGTCCATAAAATGTGGCGAATTTGAGCTCGCCAGCTCTCACAATAAAATAAACCTGTTTTTGGAGGCGTGTGATTGTGGTAACTTGATATTTCCTGCCTATTTTTGGAAGATCTTCACAAATTCATAGCGTTCAGATATTCAGCAAATGTTTCTGCAGCTTGTAAAACAAAAGTATTGTCCAATTTCGCATTAAATTATCCTTTATTTTCAATTGTAATAGTTTTCATAATTTGTGTGTCTTGAGTAGGTCAAGTGTATATGTTTGAAATAATTGAGCAACCTACTTTCTCAAGTTTTACATGATGAGGTGAATTTCCCTTCTCGTTCGCCACACCTGTGGCTACATTAACAAATACTTTGCCCACCTATGAGCTAGAAGCTATAAATAGCCTGGATGCTAGGAAAATAACATAGAAATAATTTACAAATTTGTTATAAAAAAAAATAGCACTACAAATTGAACGCTACGGAAGTCTCATTACACACGTTTTCTAGGCCAACAAATTCTTGTACCTAAAACTTCACCAGAAACCCAGAAAACACTTTTATTAATTGGTTCAAATATGACAGAGGGATCTTTTACCCATAGTCTAAAGTTCATTAGAAAGGCTTCACGATTTTCTAAGAATCATGTGAATGTGGGGAATGCCAGGCCTCCACCGTGGTTCGGATTCCACGTTAAACTGTAGATCCTCCATTTCATCTCACAAGCAACCTACCATTACACATTAGCGTAAGTGCGTATAACCCGAACGGGTAGTAAGACGCGGTGCTAATAATAATAATGATTTTCTAAGAGATTAAAGAACTATTTGAATTCAAGTTAAAATTGGATTTTCACCCTATTTCCTCTGTAGCCCTCAATTCTGATATATAAAATAAACCAGCTATCATAGTTTAATTGCTTGTCATTATGTTTTGTTTGGTCATGAAGTGTTAAAACTGTGATATTATTTAAATAATAATTGTATTTATTTTTAAATAACATTATACATTTACTGGGTGATATTTAAAACATATACAGTGTTAAATATGTAAATTAATTGGTTGATAATTTAAACATATAAGCCTTACAACAATAAATATAGAAATAAACTTGTTGATATTTAAAATATATTCAGCTATATATAGAAATTAATTGAATGATATTAATTATTATTACCATTATTATTATTATTATTATTAGCACTGCGTCTTACTACCCATTCGGTTTATACGTACTTACGCTAGTGTGTAATGTGGGGTGATTGTGAGATGAAATGGAGGACTTACATTTTAACTCGTGATCCGAACCACGGTGGAGGCCTGGCATTCAACACATTCACAAGTTGTGGATAATACACGTATTTTCATAGGTGAAGGAAGGGTTTGGCAATCAGATAAATGTGTGCCGGGACCAAGGACTGATCCCTGCACCCCCAGTATAGAAGTCTAACACCTTACCCTCACACCACCAGGTCACCTGCTGGGTAACATTTAAATATAGACAAGGACAAATATAGAAATTAACTGTGTGACTTCATATAAAAAATGAGGAACGAAAGCGTGCAGTTGAGCTATAGGTGCTTCTTATGCTCCTTACTTGCCCGAAACTGTGCGTAGACATCCCCAATATTGTACCATATAGTTACACTATTAACTATAATCCAAACAACAACCATAAAAATATAATAGTTTTTGTAGTACTGTATAGCATGTGATTTTAAACATGTGAAATTTATAAACTTTAATTTATGTAAAATGTACAACCCTGCCTGGCATACTTAGTGTAACTCTTCAACCAATTATTATTGAAAGTTAAATAAAGTAATAATATAATTTGTTTTAATCTGTTGTAACAATACAAGGGCTGAATTGTACAATCGAAGCCCCACCCAAACCGATGCTGCATAGACTATTATCCGATGCATACTACCCACTCCAAGAAACGTCGACATCTATTCAAATCACCTACATTAGTATTATTCACTATTGTAGTTCCATGTCACTTCAAGCAATATACAAACAATATTATTCAATATAATTCACTATCAAATCTCTACAGTGTAAACTGTTCATATACGTACCCTCTGGATAAACTGGCTTGCACAGCCTAGTAACCTGGCTGACTTCAAAACGTGATAAATCGAGGAGCAGGGCAAACTAGCTGTGGTGTAACAACACTTGATGTCCCGACCTGGCTAACTTAGATGCATCTGATGGGTGGTTTTCCTGCACACCTGGCGAAGAGTGCACACGGACATGGCTGCCCTCTGTGGGTGGGTTGGAGCAACCATCACATGTTCTCTGACGTCAGCAGCCAATCAGTCAAAAATATTTTTGACAACAAATCCGAGAAGCGTCTATACAAGGTGGGATGACCAATCAGCGACCTACAAGCATGTTGGCGTACGTGCTCAAGATGGCATGCCCCTCCACGCTGCGACGTCACCGGATTAGAATGGACTATTCCTCCCCAAATTTCTATGCAGTTAAACACTATAAAAGATTTATGTTGAAAGATAATATTCGACTTTTGAATTCAGCACCGTTGAGGATGGACCTCTGTTAGAATTATTTATATTAGACTCTTGAACTCGTCATCATCGAGGATGGACCTTCGTAATATTTATTTATAATGTACTTTTGAAATCGACGCCATGATGGATGGACTGGGGTTATTATTTTATATCGTCAGGAGACGACTACCAAAAATCTGGACTCTGTGAAGGAAAGTTCTAATACTCTGTAAATATTTTTTTGTTTTTCTTAAAAGTTTGAATTATGAAACTTTTACTATTTAATTTAATTTTGTTATAGTCAAGACAGGCTTATATTTGTTTATTAGATATGAGCATTATTTAATCGCTATTTTCAAACTAAAAGTAACTTCAGTTTCGTGTCGCCACTTAAGGGCTTGTTTCTAAAGATGCTAGTAAATTCTCAATGTTTGCTGTTCTAAATTAACGAAAGGTTAATTGAAATATATTAAAATTATGTATCTTAATTATCTGGACTATCCGTATTATCCTAGCTTTTGTTGTTGTACATTTAAATTCATTTCTATACATTTCAATATTTTTGGTAACGTAAATTTGGCTATCCTTTGCATATATTTGAAATTTGGCAAACTTCTAATGTTCTTTAACTTAATATCAATTGTTAGGCTTCGTTTAGTAGTTGAACGATGCTGATTCAAGTAGTCCCGCGTGAGCTTATATTAGGTTTGAGGTGTGAAACTCTCGTGTTTGTTAACGTAATGTTTGTAGTATAAATGTATATTGTAGTACTTGAAGGTACTTTCGTTTTGTGTAAAGTTTGAATACTCTCGTGATATTTAAAGTAAAAGTATGTAATATAAAGATAACCTTATTTTGGAAGAGTATATGTTTTCGTAATTTCTGTAGATATTCAGACGCCTTTGTAACAATTTATAAAGGCTCTTTAAGCTTTTTATATTTTACTTGAATAGATTTGGTTATTTACTGTTTTTAATAGATTTATTGATATAATGCTAACCTGGTCTAATTGCATTAATTTTCTTTAGCATTAACGTAATCAACTATGTTTTTCTTCGTTCTACTAGATAAATTAAGAAGTTAAGGCCACTTAAATTACTGTTTGTTATTTTTTGAATGAATTAAATTACTCTTTACATTTAACTCTTGCTTATGTTGTTTTCTTTTTAGTATTATTATGTTAGCTTACTCCCTCTTACCCTTGTAGTATTTTCGTTAGTGGCCTATTGCTACGAGGTAAAGAACTGAGAGGGCGTAACACTGTTACAAAAAAAAGTGCCAAAAATTTATTTTTGGGGATCCATAACTTTTTGAACACAGCTTTTATGCATGGACTAAAAGTGAATGTCACTAAAAATAGTGTCATCAGCTTTTTAAGAAAGTTTTTTTAGTGCTTAAGACTTTGATAATATCACAAGATAATAATAATAATAATAATAATAATAATAGTATAACTTTTGTATATGAAGTTAAAATAATATAAATAACGGTGACCTGGCGGTCTAGGCGTAAGGTGTCGGACTTCTGTGCTGTGGGTTCAATCCTCAGTCCCGGCACAGATTTATCTGATTACCAAACCCTTCCTTCACCTCTGACAAGACATCTTGTGAATGTGGGGAATGCCAGGCCTCCACCGTGGTTTGGATTCCACGTTAAACTGTAGGTCCTCCATTTAATCTCACAATCACCCTAATATTACACATTAGCGTAATTGTGTATAACCCGAACGGGTAGTAAGACGCGGTGATAATCATAAAAATAATAATATAGATAACATAAATAAATATTCCATACCCTAGTGTGCGTATGGTATTCGACATCTTTGCTCAGTAGATAGCGTATTTGTCTACTAAACTAAAGGTCCTGGTTTTGATTCCCAGCATGGCGAAAATTTATAATTTGTTAAATGTGGGTCTACCCTTTCACATCTATATATTAATGGTTGGGAACTGGATGTTGTGGCTGTTCTAGTATTAAAGTTAGACTGTAAGGCATATGAAGCTACGACAGTCCTAGCCAGCCGGTAGTGGAAAATAAATGATTCAAATAAAGAACTGACCCAGGTCATAGGCTGAAAACATTAATGGATATAAAGTAGTGTGCGTATACCAATAAAAATATAAATTCTTGGACGACATTATTTCTTTGTAGGGTAAAAAAGAAAGAGTGGGCTCATTTGACTTGGGAAATATAAGTAGGACTTTATTTGCTACAGTGAATTAGATTTGAATCAAATCACTAGATCTGTTGTTTTTTTTGCTTGCCATGACATAAATTCAAACCCAGAACTTTTGCACTAACACGCCAATGCTCTACTAACTGAGCTATTTGTGGACTTGTCCCAGCCAGATATTAAGCATACTAAGCCAAAGGTCAGGATGGAAAGTTATTTAATGGTTTAATTCTTTTTTTTAATACAGCCTTTAATTTTAAAAGACAATGCATTTTTATTTCTAGGACTCAAGTCTTTAGAAAGGAAAAACAAGGTGGACAAGTTCTAATGTGTGTTTGTATCGAGAACTATTGACCACGAGTTTAAAACCTATCTGGGGGCTAAGACGGCTTTTGGTTAATATTTTGTAAACAAAGATAGCGTGGTAGAGAGTTGATTAAATTCTATCAGTTCTACAATTTTCAATTACAATATAATTAGGTTTGTATCGCAGTAATAAAGTTAGTAAACAAGATTTTCCCAAAGTAGAACTTTCTAAAATCTCACCTGGTCTCAAAAATACAATTTAAGTTAAATAATAATAATAATAATAATAATAGCATAGCTTCTAGTTAAATAGAAAAAAGAAAAAGTTATCCACTTCGGTGGTTGCACGGCATGAGGCGACACTCTCACAATAGACGGGACTATGGATGACGGGAAGATTGGTGGTTAGATCCCGGTTGAGTGTGCTGGCATTCACATTTACCAAATTGTTCTCCACTCTTCCTCCACGCTAATCAAGGGAAGCTTGCCCTAAATTAAACCTTTCTCATCCCTAACACGTAAGCGTTGTTCTTTAAAATACTTACTCCCGGTCAGGTGAGAAATGGGACAAAGGCATCAGTCTCGTCTGGTGTGGTTTACCGATAACTCGAAAGAGAAAACCCTGACTGAATGGACTAAAATTCCCTTTCCTAAAGGTTTTCTCACTTACCCTTCAAGAGAATTCTGGTACATTTCCTCAAAATACTACTCTACTCATTCCTATACAGCTAGAATAAATACTCTGGTAATCTAGAAGGCTAGTAAGAAGCGGTTAATGCATAAAAACCTCCTACTATCAATAACTTTTCGAATAAATAAGGTATAATATTGTATCTAATACCCAAGTCCGTTATTATAATTGAGATTTGAATATCGCAAATCTGCTTCAAGTTGAAATTACCTTGAATATTTGAAATTGCATTATATTTCTTATCGTAGCGAGTCCAAACCAAGTAGAAACAAGGGCAAAAGGTTTGATATCGACCTGATAATAAAATGTTGTAGCCAGCCGCTAATCCAGCTTGGTCGTAAAGATGGATACCAACCCAATGGCACTGAATGATTGATCATTTAGATTTAAAACAATTATTTATATACCTCATAGTTTTATGTATATTTTATCTATGAAAAATTAGATTGAACTAATAAATAATGTTAATAATTCAAAATAGAAATTATAAAAAAATATCTTTTAAGAAATGTTACTTATTTTAATTGAATTATTTATGTAGGGAGTGCAAATGTAAAAAGCACTACTAATTACGCTAATGGATTAGGAATTGGGAATGTTTAATTAATGGAAGTGAACCCACATTAGCGTGGAGGGAGAGTCGAAAACCATTTAGAAAAAACCACCCCCAAGTTCATCCGACCGAGATTTGAACCTCGATCTCCCCATCCTCAGCAGTCGAGCTCAACACGACTAGTGCGTTAGCCAACTACGCCACCTAGGCTGGTGAATAGACTACACAAACAGAAAGATACAATCATGAAACTTGTTTTAGTTTTTCGTATTAAGAAACAGTATTGTGATCGTGAAAAAAATCTATATCGAGAGTATGGCAGAATCTTGAGTTTTATATGAACACCAACCCAAATAATTGGATTTTACCAGTCTGTATGTCTATCTGTCTGTCTGTCCACTGTTCTCGCAGCAATATCACGTGTGTAGTGTGGAGCGTTGCTCTGTTAAAGTTGTGTGCTCCGTCGTGAATTTTGTGTTACATTAACCTCGAGGATATTCTGTATTTAATTACTAGTGAACTATGAAGTGTTGTATTGTGCTGTCCTCCACATGAGTGGAGTTCACTCAAGTGTGTCGGGTTCGTATCCTGGACGACATGTAATGTTGAACAGGCCAAAGCGCAAACTGGTTATTGTTTTGGACACCATCGTTCTCGGTAAAGTCTTGGATGATTATTTGGTTAGTGTGGCTGATGTTGTGGGACCACATAATATCCGTTATGCGTATAACACAGCTGGTGGAAGAGTTTGTTTCCATATGGCAAATTATGATAGTGTTGATAAAATATTAGAAGATGGGAGTGTGTCTATAAACATATTTTTTTCCCCAGTGCAAAGATTTAACATGTAATCCGCTAAAGTAGTGTTGTCAAATGCCACACCAGATATTACAAATGATTTGTTGTTAAGAAACTTGTCAAAATACGCGATGACTACAGCTCAGATAAGAGGAATTAAAATACGCTTAAGATTACCACCATTTTACCATGTCTACTCGTTTACATATTAATTTGACAATAGATAATATGTCATGGCGAGTATATTTGTCCACTGATGATGCTAAGTGTTTTCGGTGCTTGCTTCCCGGACACGTGCAAGGAACTGTACACAAGATGTCGGTCACAAGGTGGTCCAATGAGCCTCGACGAAAATACTATCTTCAGTGATGCTGTTGCTGGCAACAACAAAAAATGACGTGGTTTACTGAGACCAGGGACGGCATTCAAACCCCCATCAGTTATTGTGTCATTGGTTGACTGTGTACCAACTGTTAGCATTCTCACTCCCTGAACATTGCTTTCAGTCACTTTCAGAGATTCAACAACAACAAAAAGGTGATCTCACAGGCAGTTCTCTATTCTTTGAGAGTGTGGAAACTGACAGTGTACTACAGTGTGCCCAAAAGTCACCCGATAGAGTTAGTGACTTTCACATGGATGAGGAGGATAGTGTAAGGGAGTTATTAATACCACCTAGTGCTATCAGCTCTATTGGCGGAAAAAGGTTGATTCATTTTATCAAGGAGTCACCGGATACTAGTGAGGACGATGTAAAACGTCGAGCGCTAGAACATAATAATGACTTTGATGATTATTGGTCCGTTGTGTCAAAATATTCCTTGAGCTTACAAGCAGAAAAATTAAAAGTGAAAGATGCTTAGCGTATTGATGAACGAGTATAGAGATACAATTTTAAAGACAAACAATATCCTTTGAACAAATTAAGCTTTTCAAGATTTTTTTTCTTAAAATCTAGGCTTTCTTGAAAATTCTGCTACAGTGGCGTGTGAGTTCACAACATAATATAAGTACCTAGTAGACATTTTCTAGGATTCTTGTTTTATGTTCGAAGTCACAAATCAAGGTGACGCTTATTGCTTTTGATTACGTCACTGCAAGGAGAAGGTTATTAAGTTTTAAAGTATTTAATGATTAATTGATATAACAGCATGTTTTTTTTGTTTTTTTAATGAGTTGTTTTCTCACTTTTAATGCACGGAGACTACACAGTGATTATAAAAAGTAAACGTATTCTGTGTACTCAAATAGGAGCAGACATAATGTGTGTACAGGAAACTAACTTGAGCTCACCACCTACGTCATAATATACCTTAGCAGATTTAATCTTCTGTATCGCTCCTTCAATTGAAGCAAGCTCTGGGGTAATAATTGATATTAGTTCATCTAGAGCTCATGAGGTTATAAAACACACTGTAATGGAACCAGAACTATTCGCATACTGTAGTACTAAGAATGTGTGCCAAGAACCATTTGGTTGATATATTCCTCAATATAATGTTAACGCGATTCTTGTGGTCGGGTTTTTGACACGCTACTTACAGTTCCTCAGCGTCTTAGAGCGTGTGTTTCTGGCCGGTGATTGGAACGTATCGTTTCTACCAGAAGACAGGATTAATTTTACTGAGACTAGATTAGCACTTAGACCAGCTCTTCGTTGCCTTGTTTCACTTAATAAAATGTCTGATGTAGGAAAAAACACTCATTCTGATGAAATAGGTTTTTCATATTTGGATGTTCATAAAAATGTGCTTCGTTCACGGTTAGAGCGCGTTCATGTAAATCCTAGTGTGATTTATTCTGTTATACAACCAAAAATAGTTCCATCTTTTTCTGACTATTCTTCGTCTATTTTTATGCTTCAAGATGATGCAAAAAAAGCGACGTATTGGAGGTTCAACACACAAATGTTAGAGAATGAACATTAGAAATAACTTTTCAGTAATATTGTCAGTATTTATTCAGAACACATTATGTACCTTGGTCAAAACCCATTTCTGTGGTGGGACGAGTTTAAGTGAGAAATACGAGATGTTTATATGCTATTATCTGTGGATACGTTCAAGTTATTTACTCTGCAATAAACAGGGTGGCTACAAAACATATTTTACAAAATTCCCTGACTTTTTCAGGTTTTCCAGGCAACATTTTTCAATTTTCCCTGACTACTTTTTTCCAGTTTTAATGGTGGATGATGACTGGTTTGATTCATTACTAATCATATATTAAAAAAAGTTTGTATCTGCTATACATAAACAGTTTTATCAGTTATTTTAAACTCTGAGATGTTATTTGATGTAGGTATTATTAACTTTTGTTTTAGTGTTTAGTTGCGAAATTAATGGAATATTTTAGACATATTTTCTAATTACTCGACTATTCCTTATTTTTAGTTAAATTCCCTGACATTTCCCTGTTTTCCCTGTCATCCAAAAATTCCCTGACTTTTCCAGGTTTTCCCTGTCTGTAGCCACGATGAATAAATGAATAGGAAGGTATGGCTTAGATTCAATCTAGAGGTATTTCGATGTCGTATAGAAATGACTTTATTCGTCTTTGTGAAGCAGATATTATATAGCTACACTGTCGTGAGGTCATTAACATTCTATCCGTTGAGCGTTCCCGAATAAGGTTACACAGACACCCGAGTTTCTTACCCCGTCTAAACAACGTCCTTCTCAACTTTCTTTAGCTTCTCTGAATATATACAGACAAATAAAGTCTGACTCAAGTGAAATTCATAATTATGCTTGTGAACATTTTAATAAACCTTTTTACTTGCGTTTAGTAACATGTGATGAACTGACAAAACTTTATAGTTGTCTACCATCCTTAATCTGACTATCAAAAGAATAGTGTGAGTGACATCTCTTTAGTGAGATTGACGGAAGCAGTTCGTGCATTCAATAAAAAATAAAGCTCCAGGATATGTTGGTCTACCGTATATACCAATGTTTTTGGAATGAAATCAAACCGATGTTTTTAAAGGTGGTTCATGTTGCTCTGGAATCATGCAGGTTATCGTCGTCAATGAATAAATCTGTTATTATTTTAGTTCCTAAGGACGTTCATAGGACTGTGATACATAATTGGAGATCAATTGCTATACTCAATGTTGTCTATAAACTATTGTCGTTGCCATAGATTTTAGGATGCAAGCTGTCCTCTCTGATGTGATTCATAACGCCCAGATGTCTCGCATCCTTTGATGGTTCATATATGAACATGTACATCTTTTACGAGAGGTTAATCACAGTGGCAATACCATGAATATCCCCCTGGCTGTACTTTATCTGTATCAAAAAAGTTCATATTACTTTGTTGAACATTCCTACAAGTTCTTGATGTTGACTAAATTCTGGCTCGGAACAAGTAAATATGTTATTATTGTACCGTATACCTAAAGTCACAATGTTTTTTAATAGGTGAAGCTGTATTGACTGCGTTAACTCCAGTGTCACGTGGAGTGCGGCAAGGTGACCCATTGGCCACTATTAGTATATAAACTTTCTTATATAAATAAGTGTAGACAGACCCTGTCAAATAATTGTGGTTTTAGATTACAATATTTTACTGAAGCGCAGTTATCTCTGCATATATACATGATGTGACACTAATTATTACAGGCTTAAGAAACTTTATACGGAATTTATGAAATTTAGTTGTAGGCACACAGAAAAATTGAATGTGGTCAAGACTAAAGTTCTCTGGGTTGGAAATTGGAGAAATATAACGGATGAGCACAAAAATTATCTAAGGTCTTCTGAGGTATATAAATATCTTAGTGTTTACTTTGGCAACACTGAACAATGAGTTAACTAAAATGGGATAGCGGCGGAAAGTAAAGCTGGTCGTTGTTTGTAGAAGTGGACTCGTTGGCTGTACATGACCTCGTACGTAAGTAGAATATTATTAATAAATCAACTCTCTGCATCTAAGTTGACACAATTGCTTACAGTACTCCAACCACCCTCGAATTTTATTTGTGATATTATTAGGTTGTATGTCAATTTATTTTGTGATTGTAATCATTGTTTAGACACACTACGTGTTTGCTGATATACATCATGGGGAGCTGGAATCACCCACCTATCTAGTAAAGTCATGTCTCTTCAACTCATATCTTTTAAAAAATCCTGATGCAAAACTGGAATTTGTTATCTTACAAATTCCAACTTTAGTGTTTGAATATTACTTCACCTGATATTTTGTGGGGGTGTTATAGCTCATTTCGTAGTGCCAAGTTGTTGTTTTTTTTCGAAAAGCTACTTGTTCACATCAAATACAGGTTGACACAAATGTGACTAAGCATTTCTACATGAGTGGTCTCCATCACGTAAGAAAATGTATGTGAAGTATAATGTCAAACTGATTGATGGTGGTCTTCCATACGGTATAATTGTAGTAATTTGTGCTCCCATGGAGATCAATGTACTAATACCACACATATAGTTGTGATGCAGACATTTCCTGGATATTTATTCACGACCGCTTGGTCATGCCAGTTCGATTTTTCCCATGGAAGAGATACCACAGTGACCTGTGCCCATGGTGTTATGGTCCTGGTACTGTTATGCACATTATTCTACAATGCTCTCACGCTGAAACAGTGTGATTGTTTGTCATGAGTTTAACAAGAAGATTGCTGAACAGAACTCTTGTAGATAAGTGTATTTTAAATCATGGTGATTGTGAATCTGATATAGCAGGAAAGTTGGTAAACTTTCCCAATGCAATGCCAAAATCAACTAAAGTGATCAACAAGAACCTGGTTGCCACAATTTATTCTGTGTAAGGTTAAATATCAATTAAAATATGAATTTATAGTATATGAAAATAAGGGTAGGTTGAATCAATGTATTTCTTTCTGTATATGTAGAAATATTTTTTGGGTAAAGTAATGGTGAACATTTGGTTGTTAATTTTTAGATAAATGTATTTTAAGTTTATTTAGACTAATTTTTGTTAAAACGTAATTACTGATTATGTATAGTATAGTTTTAATTTGAGAATTAGTGTATTGTTATATTAACTACAGATCAATAAAGAAAGAAAAGTATGTCCCTGACTACGGAACTAAAATGGTTTGATGAATTTTGTTCAAATTTGATATTTAGATATTGTTGGGATATATCATATATATTTTTTTACCCTAAATCTTCAATTAAGGGTAGTGTACGAATGACAGATTTTTTGAAAATAGCTTTTACAATTTTGCTTTAAATGCATATCTACAATTTGTCCGACAAGGTAAATAGCACTATATTGTATTTTGGGGAAAAATTGGATGAAGAGTAGTTAACTGATTACTGATTTTTCAAAAATATGAAATTGTTTAAAAATGGTTCTATCGATTTAGTTAGTCCCTAATGGCTATTTCAGGAGTATTTGACATGAATAACAACATATATACTTGTTTCTGGTTTAAAATCTAATTTATGGGGAGTTTATTGACTACCAATTTTACGAAAACGGAGTTTTTTGTTATAAAATGGCCCTAATAATTTGGTTATATAAATGAGTATTTCTTGGGAATGTTTGACATGGCAATTAATACTGTAAATTTTTTTTTTTAGGTCAAAACTCATTCACGGGAAGTGTTTTGATGACTGATTTTTCAAAAATTAGAAATATTTTTAAAATGGTGCAAGAAATTTGGTTCCAAATGGGTATCTTGGGAGTGTTTGACATAATAAATATCCTGTATACTTTGTTTTGAGTAAAAATTCAATGAAGAATCTTTTACTAAGTAGTGATTTTTGAAAACTCAAATTATTTTGAAAATGTCTATTTATAACGATTTTGCTTAAAATGAATATTTGGGGAATGTTTGACATGAGCATAATAAATAAGTTTGTATACTTGTTTTATGGAAACAATTAGTAATTAGTAGTTTATTGATAAAGGTTTTTTATTTAGAATATACTAAAATAGCGTTAGCGATTTGGTTCAAAATTAATATCTGTAGATTAGTTTACATATCAATAATAATGTATCTTTAATAATCTAAGATAAATTAATTTTAGGTCAGCTTACTTACAACAAATTATAGAAAATTTGAATGTTTGGGAAATTGATTATAAATATTACAAGAGACCGGTAGTTGCCATAATTTAAAAAAACCTTAACACAAATTAATAAACATAAAAATTAGCAAAAAAAACCTCCAAAATCTCTCCCCCAGCCGCTAATGCGAGGATCTAAAAACACCATGCGCTTCACACCCTGGGAGGCAGATTCCATACAAAATACCCAACGTTTATTAATAGCTGCCCGGTTAGTCAGTCGATAAGCAGTAAACCAAGTAAAACCCTTAGAAATGATACCCCTGAAATCAAGTTAGATACCCTTAAAACAAATGATACAAATAGACTCTCAAAATACCCCTTTCTTGCTTGTGTCCTACGCACAGCATACTACGGGATGATGAAGAAAGCTATGCCATGTAGAGTAGCACAAGGAGTACAAGACAATCTGGAACAATGTTTTTTAAATTGTACACTACTTTGTGAATAAATAAAAGAAAATGGGTTTTACATAATTATATTAAAATTATTTAAAATTACATGTCATGTTCTTTTCTACCTAGAGACGTCTGAGCCAAATACAGGACTTAAAACATTATCAACCATGATGAAATTAAAAGGACAAAACTAGAAATTATTTTATCCATTCTAAACATAACATTGTATTTGATTTTATGTTTGATTTTGAATGTGATAAAAATTAAATAAACGTCTTGTTCCTTACTATTTTGCTTAGCCTGTGTTTTGTTATGGTCTGTTTTGGCTTGATGCGGAAATAATGGTCGAAATTTTGAGTTTAAATAAGACTTGGATGTTTTTAGGTGAAAAGATAATAAATATCACCCAATGAATTATATCGTTGAAAATAACTCTTAGCAACAAAAAATAGTATAAACACTTCACACTTTAAAATTGTAGAGTTGGTAGGTTATTGTTGGAAGAAAATATTGCCAAGAACTTTAATTTCTACCCATATTCCACCGGATTTCGAAAACCCCACTATTGAAGGCAAGTAAAAATTCAAAAATTGACATTCCTTCCAGTGGAATGACGACAGATGAGATTATTCCAATAAATTATTTGTATAGAGATAATATATTAGATTGTAGTAAAATGCCTCATATAATATTAACATAAGATAAGGAAATCCATATATAAACTCCACTTGGTTTAAACTCGCTCCACTATAAGACGAATTTAGCTTTCTCTCTTATGCTAGACTGATACTCGGAAAGTAAATAATCAAAGTTGGCAATCTTGTATCGTTTAGTAGCCTTCTTTTGTTGCCTCAGTTTTCCCATTTCAAATTTTTAAATTAAATAAATATATTAAACGTTTATTTAAACTATATGGGGTGAGTATCATGAGATTGAAATAAAAATGTGAATCTGTGAATAGTTTTCCATGATATATATGCACGTGGTTTTATTTTTACAAATAACAAATAATTTTAGAATAGTTTACAAATAACATATTTTTGAAAATTTGAAATTTGTTAAGTATATCATAACAATTTTGTTTAAAATTTATACATAAAGAGTATATATTATTGTGATTAACAAGATTTGAGTTTGTTTTTATAAGTAAAGCTTATTTAAGGGTAGTTTGCTAAAACCAATTTTTTGAAAATTTTCTTCGAAGCAATAATAAACTATATGAGAAAGTCTGTGCGATTGTGTCGTATCATTTATTTTTATCACATTCTAAGGAATATAATTCACATCATTTCGTTAGTAAACATATCATTTTCATTCGTTTACATTGCTAAAAGCGTTCACACATGTTTTATATCGAGTAAAAACTACAATTTACGGTGGAAACGCCGACAAAGGCATAGGTCTAATCTTATCTGTTTGCTAGGGACGATGAGGTTGGAGTTTAAATCTCGGCCAGATGCAATGAGGTATTTTTCTTAAAATGTTTTCCACTCTGCCCTTACGCATATGAGGGTCCATTATCTCAACATTATTCCTTTCTCACGCCTACCCTAATCGTATAGGCAAGCAGATATCCCGAGCAGGTAGTAAGACGTAGAAAATGGATTTGTCTAGAAATGTATTCAAATCATGTTTTTTTCCACCACGTTTAATTGGTCGTTCGTGATATATTCCCTTGACTAGACTAATTAAGCGGAGATGAGAGAGGTATAGTTTAGACTAAATATACACAAATTTACTCGGAGAGAGATTGGAAAACCATTTATGTAGAAAAATATTATAGCAAACCTGGCAGGAATTTGAACCCCAACCTCACTGTCATCAATGCTCATTGAAGCAGGTATGATTTCTATATAATTATTAGTCAGTCAAATAAATAATATGTTCATTTTAATTTTAAAAATTGAAAACAAAAGAATAAATAGGAGTAGTTTATTTTCCTGTTACATTTAGTAATGCTTCTGCTTAGTGTTAATATGTGTCAAACTTAAAGTTTATGTGATTATCTATATTTTTTGGACAGGTACTGGTTAAAGTAATATTTCAGAGCCATTCGTTTCCAGAACTCTTAAGTACTCTCATTTTTGTAAATTATTCAAAGAGTTTAAAAAGATTTGCCTTCAATTGTAAATATATTTACGTACCTTCATGGGCGTAGAGAGAATAGTTCTAGGGGGCTCAAACCCCCTTCCAAAATTTTCCAAGATTTTTAATATTAAGCTTAGAAATGAGCTTGTATCAAACTTCAAATAACTTACGGAGGCATTAACTTCTCCCTTTAAAAAAATCTGGGTAAATATTAATCTGAATGGCTTCTAGAGGTATCCGATTTATAAAAACACACCTATATGAGGAGACTCCAATCATCTTCTAAAACATTCAAATTTCAAAAGTGTGGGGGGAGAGGGGGAATCACTTTTAATATGTTCTTAAGGCATATATTTTTTTTTTAAACAGGCAAGGGCCGTTCTAAATAGCTTCTAGTAGCATTCAATTACCTAATATTAACCGGGAGAGATGAGGGTAGAAATTCCCTAAAAACTTATTTGTTACTTGCCCTCCTTCTCCCACCCCCTTTCTCTTTCATAAAAATAAAGTTTCATCACTATTGAAACTACTCCCCCCATCCCTCCTCTAATTAAATTCTCCCTATTCCCATGCGTGACTTTGATCCTAATATTTTGTCTGGGCCATCGGAATATTCACTCACTAATGGGGTAAGTAGGATGAATATAGAATTTAGACGAAATCTACCCATATTTTCATAGTGGGAAACAATTTTTGAAAGGGAAAAAAAACCTCTGTAATCCCAGCCGGGACTCCAAACTCTGTCCCCAGCAAACCCCACAAGACAAAAGTGACGGCTTATACCATGTGAGCATAGGTGTGGGTTCTAAATGCCCTTATATCAAACTTAACAAAGGTATATTTTTCATATAATCCTATCATCGAGATTATAGAACAATAATTTTAAAATGATAATCCATTTAACACAAATTTTGGGACCTTATAAACTTAACTAACCATAAAAATAAGGTTTTTAAGGCTATGATAGCTATTTAATGACTATCCAAACACTTTAATGGAATTCAAGACCATATGTTTCAGGTATTAATTTGATAGTTACTATAAATAAGCTTAGAGTAACATATTATTTTGATTATAAACGAATTTTTTGACCGTTACAGAGTTTTTACTGTATGTGCTGCAAAGTACTATTTATTTGTTCAAGATTTATCTACATACTCGTACTACAACTCACCGCACTTCTTCTTTTAGTGCCGTATTACCAGACTTGGATTCAAACAATCTCTCAGTATACGGATAACAAACCATTTCTGTCGAATGGGGAGCTATCCTCTACGGCCTTTAATGTTGTCACAATGTGTATTGTTTTAAAAAGTTGATATAATTTGGTGTTGATATTATTGCATTCAAGGGTCCGATACATTAGCTCAATCGGTAGTATGACTGCCTTCTGAGCGAAGTGTCCAGGCTTCGATTCCCTGCATGGCCAAAAATTTATCATTAGTGAAATATGGGCTTACCCTTTCACAGTGATGAATTAACAGCCGGGGAATGGATGTTGTGCCTGTCCTGGTGTTAAGTTAGATTACAATGCATATGAAGCTACGTCAGGCCTAGTAAGCCGGTAGTGGAAACATATATGACTTGAATACAAAAGTTACCCAGGCCACTGACTGGAAACAGTCATGGATGCAATGTAATGTTTGCGTCCAAAGATAGCATATTCGTTTTCTATTCGAACTCAAGGGCGTCAGCCCATAATCGAGACATATCGACCAAGTGGCTGCTATATGTTGACGAAGATACTGCCAACTCTGCTTTTAGATAGTGTAATGTGATCAGAACAAAAATGCCTCTGGCTGCTAATCTCAGTTTTCTAAGCCGGAGTCATTACTTATTCATTCAAGTATCTTCTTATTTGTCCTCACGAGGCTGAGTTTGACCCGTTCCAGACACACTGCTTCGTAGAAGATCTGGAAGTGCCGAGGATAAAACCCGGGACTTCTGTATCTAAAGTCAGGAGCTCTGACCACTAGACCATAATGATTATATACCAGGTGTAATCTATCATTAAATATGTACTGAATATCGACCTATCTACCTGTGACAAGTAGATACTAGAAAATTAGTCAAAGTATGTAATTATGGAGATTATGTTATAGAGTACATAAGTTACGTCGTCTGCTTTGTCTCAGATGACGTCACAACACAGAAAGACAATACGTGGCTCCAAGTGCAGCAGGGGTAGTGGCTAGGTATGCGAGTTCAAGTAGTCATACATTTATATTCACGTGCTTAGTGTTTCATTATTCACTAAGCAAATTTCCATATTTGTACTGGTAAGCTAGGAACGAGGAATGTAGAATTTAAAGAAGTGTACACGAATTTACGTGGTGAAAAAAAATTTAAAAACGTTAAGTGGAAAAAAAAGTCGGTACAATACAGGTGAGATTTCAACACTGACCTCCCCATCATCAACAAACAACCACATGTTCACTATTGAGGATAATATATATATTACATATATATATATATATTACATATAGGCCTACAGCTACAACGTAACACAAACCACTATTTTCATAGAAAGGAACTTATATGACAGGGAAAAAATCTACTATATACATTTCACGTAATCATACGTCAAGACATGTGGTCTGCAGCCATCGCTTATAATATATATATTACAAAAACCAATAAAATAACACTATTTAAATAATAAAATGTTATAAAATTTGGACGCAATTCTTTTTTCTAAAGGGTTTTTATTATTAAAATTAGAGTATATGTCATCGCAGAATGGTATATTTGAAAATAAGTCAGACTTAACCAATCTACATGGACATACTGTACATTGTGATTACTATTTTAAGTGAGGATGCATAAAGACGCTTACGTTTATATTAATCAATATCAGATTTTTATGCTATAGAAGATCATGATATATTTGTATAGGAACGTACTAGAAATATATTTTTAATATTAGGAAATCTCGTCACATTGTATGTTTTCAAATTTAACGTAATCTAATAACTAGTGCACGGGACCAGAATCAATATTATTTATGATGTATTAAGATCTTGATGAGCCAAATTGGCTTTTCAACAATTCCCCCCACCACGTCCAAATTCCCCGTTGGGGCTATTCACGTATTTTCACTAATAGGATAGGAATGAAGAGGGTGGAATTCATAGGAAATGTTCGTGAAGAAAGAGTGAAAAAAACCATGAGCTCTTGTATGGAACCTTTTAAAATGACAAAGTGTTCATATTTAAGACTGTATTTTTAATCCATTGAGGCAACATTAACATAGACGTTGCAAATACCAGTTGGTTAACGGATTAGACGTAATGTTCGCCTAGTAAAGTTTAACCATGACTGGGAGGTCTGGGTTCGAGTTCCATCTGGATGTACTCAGATGTGACTTTTATAAATGGTTTCCCATTCTATATTAACGCAAACGCGAGTAAGATTTCTCTTAACTCTACCTTTCTTACGTCTACATAATAAACCTAATTAAAATGCGTGTAGCTCGGACGGTTAGAATGACAAGATGGAAAAAACTCCAAAATATACATTTTTGAAACATTCATGAACGTTGATAGCCCTCGGTGGGATCAATACTAGATGAAACCCGCTTTGGTGGCCGCAATGGTCTAACGTGCTACTCGTGTTAGACTAGACAACCGATGACGGGGAGATCAAGGTTCGAATCTAGGTTGGGTTTACTGAGGGTTGTTTTTCCAAAAAACTTTTCCAATCTTTCTCAACGCAAGTTCGGGTCAACTTCCCATAAATATAACATTCCTAACCCCTAAAAATATTAGTGTAGTTAGTATATAATCGTATAATCCAAACGGGTTGTAAGATGCGGTGCTAAAAAATGAAGATAAATAGATAACTGTAAAGTGGGTCAACCTCATTATTTAAGGACTTTTGTTTATCTATACAAAGTAGACATAACTTATTACTAAAATTTTTAACTAATCTCTATGTGTTTGTACAAAGAAACCTGAGTGTTGCTACTCATTTTGCCGTTTGAATATTAATGCTTAAGTGCTCCCATTAATTCAACATAGCGGTCTGTGCCAATGAGCTGATAAGTGCCCTTCCTAGTGTCCGGATAAGTAGCGGAGTAGAAGCGAACCTGGCCAAAGACGCCTTCTAGATAGTGTCTTTGTTAGGGTGAGGTGAAGGATATTTAATACACAATTTATAAACTCAACCCCACCTTGGTGGCGTAGTTAGCTAACACGCTAGTTTTGTACTGAGCAAGACTGCCGAGGATGAGGAGATCAAGGTTCGAATCTCGCTTGGGTGCACTGGGGGTGGTTTTTCCTAAATGGTTTACCACGCTACCCCCAGACAAATGTTGGTACACTTACTATAAATATAACCATCCTTATCAGTAAAATCATTTGCGTAGTAAGTCTATAAACGTGTAACACGAACGAATAGTAAGATGCAGTGCTAAGTATAAGTATCCAAACTCAAGATGTATCTGATCGTTACCAAAACACAATCTAAGGACCTTAAACTAGGGCAGGTGTATCAAACTTGAAGTCCGCGGCCGCATGGGACCAATCTATGATTCTGTGCAACCCATGGACCTTTTGTTGAATCAACATACTCGTAATGCGTGGTCTGATTCATCCTTTGATAATTGTTGAAGGATACACATGTTCTGACATTTATAAATTGCACGCTATTAGGGGGAATCTAGCAAGTGAATAGATGTACCAAATGTATCTACTCTTCATGTAGAGTGTCTAGAGTAACATAAGTGTGGTCTGTAGGCAATCTAATGTGTTAGGGATGAGGAAGGTTTAACGTATGGGAAGTGCATCCCCAATTGAGTTGAGAGAGTGGAAACCACACTCAGGGGAAAAAAACCTCAGCACATATGACCAGAATTTGAACCCCTATCTTCAAATCCAAATATTCAAATTAATATTTGAGAAGTTGTAAGACACGTATTTTTTACTCAATTCTACTGCCTTATGTGCTTTGTTTCAGTATTATATGAAAATACTCGCCAAGTAAAGTTAACTGAACCAACACAGGAAATCGTATCGTGACCTGTCACCCCGAGATGGACAGAAGACAACGTTGATGCCACGCCTAAACATGCTGTCATTACCCACCACACCCCATGGGCAAATCTGTCAGGAGGGCTTAGTGTGTACCAAATGACAAGGTTGAGTATTAATTAATACATGTTGAATAGTAGGCTGGTGGATCCAGCTGGAAGATGGCTAAGGGCCAGAACCCAATTACGCGAATATAGATAAATAGTTAGATTTTTCCGTTGTAGGTGATCAATCAACCTGATTGACACGCTACAACTGGGTTGGGTTAGGTAGCATCAAATAACTGTGTGGGTTAATTAAAAGTTGTTTATTAAATAGGAGTTAAATAAACTATACCATTTGATGTAATTGAACAAATTTAGTTGGAGCTATATAAGAAAGGTATCATCTGCTGTCAGTGTCCTAACATTCAGCAGTTTGCTCGTTGACTTAACCTGGATGTTACATCTATAGTTCTTATAGATAGATCACAACGCTCTGTCTATAACGCGACTCGAGGAGCACTACACTTTTGGGGAGTTTGGGAGACCCGATCCCCTCCGTGTAGTTCAGGGACTCCGTATCCGGAATATTTTTTCCAGGCTGGTCATCGATTAGGCGGCAGAAGTATGCAAAGCACTAGAAGATCGACCCCTTACCTCAACTTTCCAGTCTTCCCTTCTCTCGATATGGCCAAAACTCAGGGATTATATTATATCCCCCTATGAGTTTACCAGTGTAACCAATAGTGGCTTTGCAGGTCGGCATATTACCATTTAAAATTAAAAACAAAAATGGTATGTTTGCATGTGACAGCTGACGCATTAATAACTGACGATATCGGTATGGATTACGTCAGACTTGTATATTTTTAGTTAGTCAAAACATGCCAGGCTATGGCAATGTTAACACAAGCAGCTCTGGCCGCACGGATACTGTACTTACCCGAGCTGATTGGTTGAGCTGGGGCACTTCGGGAAGGGATGCACGATGTGATACTCTACCTATCCCCATGCGATTGCTATGTTCTTAAGTTCACCCTCCTCACTCTGTTCCCTTAGAATTCCCTAATTCAATCAGTATTAGAACATATAAATACATGTTGACAGTAAAAACTTGATTATAGATTTACAAGATCCTACATGATTTGGATGTGGCCCATACTGGAGGTAAAGTGGTAAAAAGCGTGAATTTCACAGCAGACTGGATTGTTGTGACGGAAAGGTTGAGGTTCAAATCTTGGTTGGGTACACTAAAGAGTAGAGGGCGGGTTCAAAACGGGATCTGTTCCTTTATTTTTCTCCACTTCGTGTTAATGCGGGTGCGCTTCCTCTAAATGACCCTACCTGTCACTACTGCTTATTTCCCGTATACAATGGCGTAAGTTTTTTTTTCGAACTTACTTCAACAGGGAAATTTTTATTTAAATAAAGATGGCAGATATTATGAAATAACTAGAAAAGCATCAACTACAAACATAATATTATGAAAGCGCATCCACGCGATCAGTGTCGATCCTTGTTTTGAGGATATTTAAAGTTACCAGAAAATAGAGTGTACGTATATACATTAAGGCTAAGTGTATTTATTGAATGAAACAAACCAGTGTAATTTTTTTAATTATAAATATATATTTTAAAACACATTTAATTAATACCACTTACTTAGGTATTAAAAATTATATATCGCCATTTTATTTTGTATTATAGATAGGGAGATTGCCGATGGATTTGATTGCATAAAACATCTTGTAAACCTCCAACTTTTCTTACGAATGAACACATCTGGCTGTTAGGAAAAACTACTAGATATATTTTCATGTATTAATATGTCAAGTAATCTGCAAGTGCTACTTTGATAGATATTATCAATAACTGTAAAATAAGACTAATAATATAGTAAAATCTTGGCAATTTTAACAGAAGAAAGTATAATTGTACTTTCTAAAAGATATTTACAAAATAATATGTCACTCATAGTAAAATCTAGGTATGGCTCTTATTTGCTTATAAACTGAAAACTATAACCTGAGCTACAACCAAATTACACACTTTCTTATTATAGTCGCCACTATATTTGGTCCACACGGCAATAGTTGACTTGTAATTAATTCTGTATTGAATAATTCATTAAAACATCACCCATGTAAGGCGTAGGCTTATCATTAAGTAGCCTTGGATTTAAACGTAATAAATAAATAAAAAAAGAATTATCTGCATGCATGTTAGAGTGTTTGATGAAGTAAAGTCCAAATGACTAATTAAACTAATTTACGATCTCAGAATATCGTTTTTTCTTAGCACCGCATCCTACTACCAGTATGGATTAGGAAGATTTAATAAAGAGAAAGTACAAGCATTTGTGTGGAGGAAGAATGAAAAATCATTCAGGAAAAACCACCCTTCGTGCACCTGACTGGGATCGAATACCGATTTCTCCGTCTTCATCAATCTTGTCTAGAACAAGAGTCATGCGATAGACCATTCAGCCACCGAAATGGAAAGTAAAGCGTAACAAGCTTTTACTGAATTAACAGGAGCAAACTCTGGCTATACCAATCCAATATTGACTAAAGAAAAACTCCAAAGCACAAAATGTAAAGTATACTTTCAATTGGAAGTTAAGTAAAAAATTTGTTGTTTTTTAATCATGGTTTGGCATTTGACTACAATTAAAGAAGATACGAGTCCGAGCGAAATAAACAACTTTCCCCATTTCACCATTCCAGCTCCTTTTGATGACATTTCGGTGAGACAACGAGAACACAACCGAGCATAACCGCGCCGCGTGATGGACTGACCGAGCCCACCTAGGTTCAAACGACGCCCACTAGAGTTCGCTACATATCAAAACTTTCCTAAGAACTTAAGAAAGGAAGATATGACTGTTCCAATCTAGCCCAGAACATTCCAGTTATTTGGAGTTTGTTATCGAAGCCAATTTTGCCATGCGTATTCCCCCCTTTTGTGATCCTTATATGTTCCCCCACCTTGATACTATCCTCCCATGTTTCTCTGGGTTTAAAAACATATATAATGCCGGTATGGTAACATGTCCGACACTCTTGGACTTGGCTTTAGATTGAGAAGTACGTAGCCGTCGCTACAATTATCTAAAATGTAAGAACAAATCTCTTTTAAGGCTTAGTTATATATTTTTATTGGCTTTAGATTGAGAAGTACGTAGCCGTCGCTACAATTATCCAAAATGTAAGAACAAATTTCTTTTAAGGCTTAGTTATATATTTTTGTAACCTTTTCCTAAATTCACTTTTTGGCCTTTTATTAATTAATTTTTTATGGAAATATTAATAGTTGTTGGGATCAGAGACTAAGGTTTGAAATTACTCAATGATCATGATATTGAGAATTATGTTTTTTGTTGAAATCAATATATGTCTAATTTTTTTGGTATATTACTTTTTGACTTGATAGATAGATTAAATAAATCACGGTAATAAGATCTAATTTTGTAGTTTGTTAGTGAAATTTTCTTTAATAATTTTTCACTATTTCCTTTAAAATAATGTGAAAGCTAATCTTGTTGTTTGAAATTACTCTTGTGAGCTATCTAGTCATTTTATTATATTATGTATTTTAATTGAAGATGTTTTCTTGTAAAATGGGGATATGAATTGAAGTATATTTAATAACCGATGATAGAAGTCTTGAGGACTCACTTTTTCAAATAATTGTTTATTCACACAAATGCGTATGGTAGAGATAGATATAAATTTGTAAAATAGATTTTTTACTAGGGGCTATTTAACGTAACTTCTCTTGCAAATTTTCAAATGTAATTCTATATTTAACGTTGATATTGCCTTTATGTTAACCTTTCATATATATAATAAATATTATATATTTACGCACTCTACGACTATCGTATTAATTATTTTATACCATCATATATGGTTCTAGCCTGTTGAAAATACATATACACATATATTTAATTAAATTTTCAATGAATAAATATCAAAAAAGGAATTTTCTGGTTTTTTCTTAATTTTATGAGTAGTGAGCATATCTTTAGGATATTTGTTTGTTTACTTATGTGTGTATTCATCCTTTATTCTGTTTGGGAACTTACATACTTTTGATGACGACCGTCTAGTAATCATTTCCACAAAGAGATGAGTTGCATGCTTTGAGTTTCAGGTGTCTGTACTCAAACAATTGAAACAATTACTTAAGAGACTCACTCTTATTATGTTACTAATTTTTTTTTAACTATTTGAGCCTTCTACTTTGGATTAGTTAGTTAAAGGAGGTTTCAATGGCACCTCATAACGTATTCACACACGTTTACATTGACGTCCACGCTACTTGTTCCTTAACGCATTCCTACACGCAGACAAACGCATATCGTAAAGCGCATAATTTCCCTAGAGAAGAGTTTATGTCCTTGGGGGTGGGAAACATTGTGGTGGCAGCCCTGCTAACTCTAGGCAATGTAGCAAAGTTGAAGGTCGATAACGCGATACCACACTGTCGCATGCACGACAAAACACCAAACACCCAATATAGCTAGCAGGCAAAGGGACTGGGATTGAGGCTATTACTCAGATTCCAGTGTTACTAAGTGAAGAGCAATTATTGATTGATTTGAACTTGTATCAAAACCGTACCAAGAAGGAGAGTTTGCTAGTTTTGAATACTCTTCCATCCCTCTCCCTCCATTACGAAATTACTGTTGTTTATTGAATTATGTTTTAATGTCTCTATTCAATACCTAGATTGTATTACGAATGGTATATAACCTTTTATAAAATACAAACATATTTTGGGGGCCACATTGATAGCTACCTACTATATTATTAGTCTTATTTATAAATAAATATGTGATATACACAGGTGTATTATCATTGGTGTAAAATATTCTAAAGGCTTATTATTCCCGTCGACCAAATCTTAATAAAAAGTTCACATATACATAAGTCTAGAAATTCTTGGTTTCTGAGGTAAGATAATTGATAATTAACCCAACCGAATAATCAATGCAATTATACATTTCAAATCTTAATAAAAACACACGACAGAACATTTTGTTACAAATGTTGTTCAAAATTGTGTCCTCCAGCCTCGATGCACCCTTTGCACCTTTGCTCCATGCTCTGTTGAATACACATGGTGTGTTACATGTTTTATCGCGTCCATTTAGGATACGCTCTCTATTTAGGATTAAGTACTTTCTAACGACTATTTTGCTAAGTAATTAAACATATAACTTTGCTTACAATACATTTTTTTCCAAGATTTTTATCCTAGTAAGGTAATTAAAGTATTGAAGTGGATATAATTTATTCAAGATAAGATTATATTAGAGATTATATTGATATAAACTATGAGTAGTCTCAGACTCTAGAAACTCTTTATTACCAGGGTTATAAAACAATAAATAAATTTGAGACTATAAAACAAAATCAGAAGTCAACCTGAAAAATCTTACTTCAAGCTGACACCGATATTAACAATATTTTATTTCTAACGCACCCATACATGAAATGAACACGTGCCTAATATAATTATCCTAGAGTTTGATTCAAATAAATTCCTAACAAAAGGTAATGGAAGCCTATAAAATATTTAATTCCGTTTGGCTATTTGTTATAAATTTTCCTATGCATATCATTTCCAGGAAATGTGTAATTTGTTTTGATTATCGCTTTCGAAACATAAATGAAGGTCTAAGTATTATTGCTAACAATCATGAGGCTACAAGAGTAAAATAAACTTTACTTTTAATTTAATGTGTGTTCATACATGCCTGGGGAAATCTAATTTCCAAAGTGTAGTTTTCAATATTTTTTAAAAGAGGCCAAGACTGATCGGCAGTAAAAACTAGCTAATTACCTGTTATCCGCACGGGATATGTTTTATTAGTTAATTCATATCCAATGTAAATTTCAAGATGGCCGTCGTGTCTAAGCTATATCTAGGAACCTTTCAAAGTTGGTTCAATGAAAATCCGATAGTAAGAAGCTGAGAAAAGGACCAAAAAAATAAAGTTTTGTAGCTGCCATCTTGAAACAAAATGGTGGACGTTATCCTTGATGGTAACTAGACGTTCGATCTATATCAGCATATTGGTGTAGTAGTTTTTGCATGAAAGAGTGACAGACAGTCACCAACTCATTTTTATATGTTAACAGGATAGGTAGAATTAATTACGCAGATATATTTGAAATAATAGAAATACAAATAGTAAAATACTATAAAAATGGACGAAACATTCTAAAAGAAATAAAATACAGAAAATAAACTTTTGTTTTTAATAATTTAATTAATGTCGGTATTGTTTTAAGACATTTAAGACCATGTTGTTAAGTTTCAACGCAACTTTATAAACACAATACCCAATATTATGGCCGAGGGAGCTGCAGGTTTTATGGTGAAAAGCTTTATCTTCACTCTCTCTCTCAATTAACTGTTACCAAATCTCCTCGCTCTCAGTTATGTCAGGAGGTGATGTGCTGGGGTGAAGAAGGATCTAGTGGCAACCTCGACTAACCAGTCTTGGGAGACTTGTCTTATATTTGAGGGGAGAATGACCACACGAAAGCGAAAGATCGACAACGCTGTCTCCAATAGTAACCATTAAGTCTCCTCAGCGATGGCATCCAATTTAGGCCTATCTCCTAAGCCATGGGGTCCACGTGTTCTATAATATATCTAGCGCTTATATAAACGCATGGAATTTTTTGTTAGATGTTCTTTAATAAGCTGGACATTCATTCTGTTAGATAAAATTGTATTATGTACCACTATACACACAGTTTCTTGTTTACCCTGTAAGAGAACGGCGTGATTAGGTATATTATCACCGGCCTACTTCCGAGAAATAACATCAAATATAACAATCAGTAGTCCAGTCTATTCCAGATACACTCGGGTCATATTTTAGTACTTAATCCAATACAGAAAATATTACAGGTATAATGATGGCAAATTCACGAAATAATCAGTGAAGTAAATACCTTTTTTTTAGGACCGTGTCTTACTACCCGTCCGGGTTATACGCTTATGTACTAATTACTTTAATGGGTTAGGAATTGGGACGGTTGAGTTTATAGGAAGTGAACCCGTATTTGCGTGAAGAAAGTGTAAAACCGTTAAGGAACTCCTCCCTCCTCCCCTCCCCCCCTCAGTCCACTCGACCGAGGTTTGAACCTTAATCTCCCCGTCCTCGGCAGTCTAGATAAAAATGAAACTAGCGTGTAAGATAACTACGCCACCGAGGTGGATAGGTGGGAACATTTAGAGTTAACAAATAGGAAACTGTAAAAATCCTTTCCTAAAATGTTTTGTTTGTTTGTGTGTGTGTGTGTGTGTGTGTAAATGATAAGTAACGCAGATTTTAAAATAAAATAGTATGCATTTTTAATTATTTATTAATATATCTATAAAATACATTTAGCTAAAATCACCTGTGTTCATATTTAAACATTATTGAAAACTACGACCTCCACTACTATCAAATTATGTACAGGCTCCCATGATAAGTACTTGTGTTGCTAACAGTTTCCACGATAATTGCTCATGCACACAGTTTACGTGTACTAAATTCAGACCTTAATTAACTATGGAAACATTGCTGGTGTGTATGGGCATATCAACAAACAGAATGCTGCAGCCTAGACGGTTAGCGCGATGCCAAGCACAAAGCGAGTGGGGGAGTAACATGGCTCTTGTTGTGATTTTAATCTCAAGTCATCAGATGTATTTGATGTAAGAATATCTCATCAATAAACAATTAAATAACCATTTCTGTGCTTGCGTGCCACGTTTTATTTAGCGTTATAGCCTACTTCTCATTCGAGCATCCCACATATTTTATACTTAGTATTCAAGGATGAGTAAGGTAACATTTATAGGAATCTTACCAATATTTGGGTGGAGGGAGATTCGGGTACCGTTTAAGAAAAACTAACCCACTTCGGTGCCCACGTGATCTAACACGCTATTCTTGCTGTAAACTAGACTGTCAAAAATGGGGCGATCAGGGTTCGATCCCAGTCGGGTGCACTGAGGGTGGTTTTACCTAAATTGTTGTCCACTCTCCTTCCACGCAAATGTGGGTATACTTCCTCTCAATCAAACCTTTCTAATCCAAAAGAATTTGTATGATTAGTACATAGGCGTATAACTCAAACAAGTAGTAAGACGCGGGGCTAAAAAAAAACTACCTCAATATAACTCTCTGGATTCAAACCCAGATATTTAACATCACCGACAAACCAGCCAGGATTAGACTGATAGACGGCTTTGGTCACGTGCCCATTGGGGTGGATCAAGGGTAAATACTTTATTAAATGAGTTCAGTGGTTCAGGATAAATTAGTGTCGGAATAAGATGGCAATATTACCTCTAGTGCTCTCATCCGGGATACAAACGCTAAAACTACATTTAAAAGATGAGCAAGGCCAGTGCGAGTCTAATTGCTTAGACCACTAGGCCACCGGTTCGTGTTTTGCAGTTGTTGAGTAATGTGTGATAAAAGTATCTCTGTTATTGCCTCGTGGAAACGTTAAAAGCCAAAGGAAGACGACGTTATTTACTCGAGTTATAAATTTCTTGTCATGGCTTCAGGGGGATTGCACGGGCAAAGTGACGTGTAGCCATTTGTCTACTCCCTGGGGCCTGGGGTGTTAATATCACACAACAAGTCGTGGTGTACCTCAGGGTGTTATATTGGGGCCCTAGACCCCATCGCCTGTCCTTCACCTTCAGACGTGACGTCATGAGTCGATAGTTTTACTCCTCACATGACCTCGACAAACAAGCTAGTCGGAGGATGGTGAGGGGAGAGAATAGAACCCCACAAAGGTGAAGGACACGTGAACAGTTTTGATCTTTTCACAGACTGATTGAAAGGTAGGATGGGGTGTTTTTTCGGGAATTAGTTGAATGGGGAAGGAGAGACCACTCAAGGTTGAAGTGAAGCATGTTAACATTTTAACTTTAAAAAATAAATTATAAAGAAATTGTATCATAAATAATTACTGTAGAATTACAATAAATAGGGTAACTTGTAATCATAGAACCTGTTAAAATTGTTACAAACTAAAATAAAGTTAACGGAGAGTAATTTTCAATGTGTGCACAAAATTGAACAAATGTTGTCATTAGTTTATAAGCTAAAGATTGTTAAAAAACAAACAGGAACGAATAGGTTTCTTTCATCGAACAGGAAAAAAAGGTAATTCAAGTACTAAATAATAAAACATTTGTTGACCTCAATGTTCTTGGGGTAAAGTGATCTCCTCAGGAACCATTAAAACACCATCCCCTTGGTTCCAAAAGCCCATCCCCATAGCCCCTTTATATCCTATTAACACAACATCCTTGGTTCCATAAACCCATCCCCAGTACCTCCTTATATCTTA